>JAJMLM010000381.1:0-75064 GCA_030569635.1 Pichia thaimueangensis
ATAGTTACAAAAAAAAAAAAAATTAGCTTAATACATTTCATACCTTTCATACATTTAATACATCATTATAATATATATTATTATTAATTATGGCACAATATAGTTCAGTTTTCATTAATACATTATTTATTTTATGTTTTTACTTTACACATTTATACTATTTGAATTTCATATGTTCTGCTTATACCTTTTTTAAAAAACACAAACATTTTTATACTACTTAATAATACTTAAACTTTTATATAGATACGCCTTTTCATATACATTTAATAATAATATCATGGTAATAGCAAAACAAAAATCATTTAATTGATTTATAATACTAAAACTTTTATAAAACCAAATACACAAAAAATACAAATGTATATAGATAAATTTTACATTGATAAATCTATTCTTTGACTGCAGACCACATCATAACGTTGTAGTACCCTTGCCAAAGACCCTTTTTGTCTGTCAAATAGCCTAATAACATTGGATCCTGTTCGTCAACGATTTTCCAACCCATGAATTTAAACAACTGCTTCAATTCAGCATCTGAAACCTCCACTTTTGCAGCAGTTCCATATTTTAAAGGTCCTAAATTAATCAGTTTCTTTGTTCCCTTAAAATTTGATGCAATGTTGTTAATAGATTGCAGATATTCAATTAAATTTTCAGCAGTATCCAAGAAAAAACAAGTGACAAAGACCACATTTTCCGGATTTTCGGTTTCTTTCAAATTAGCATTAATGTCAAATTTAGTAAAATCGGCATGATGGATTGATAAATTATCTGGTTTAGACAATGAATGTGTGATTTGAACAGGCCTGATTTGATCATCAAGATTGAGATGGTTTGAATAAGTATGTAAGTATGGATACACATTTAATTTTTCGTTAAAATCATTTTTTGAATATAAAAATTCATTCATTAATACCATCAACCACGAAAATTCGATAGCATGTGTAGAGGAGAATTTGAAATTGGACGCCAAATGATGTGCTACTTTCCCTAATCCTGAACCTGGTACAACTGCCACTGTTTTATCATTATCTAAATCTTTACATTGATCATTGATATACTTCAACAACGGCGTAACTTCATCGGATTCTGTCACTGGCCAATCACGAGCATAATGGCATAGACTTTCAACCACTCTGAAATAATTGCTACTAGTTGATCTGTTTATCTTAGCCTGTTCCGCAACAAGTTTTAATTCATAATCTTTAACATCATATTTTTGTAATGAATTGGAAACGATATTTGAGAGAATAAGGTTATTTTTTTCGAAATATTTATCGACTGTGTTAAGTTTCTTTGAATAATCTATGGAATTAGCAATATTCTGTTGTAGAGGTGTCATCTGTCTAAACAAGATTCTTCTTCTATTATTCCATTTAGATGCCTGATCAAGATATGAATTAATATCATGGATAGAACTGACTAATTCAAATCTATCTTTATCAAGTTTTATTTCTTTTATATCATTGACATCATATGCATATTTATAAATTTTTTTCTTCATTGATTGTAACATATTAGTTTGGCTTAATGCGGTTGTAAATAACAAAGTGGAAATTATTAATGGTAATTTACTGGATTCGGGTAAGATAGATTTCAACACCAAGTAAAGGATGATGATAATTGAGATTCTTGAGATAAAAATGGAGGTTTCGTTGAGGGATTCTTCACTAAGTGAACTCCTTCGCATAGTACATGTGGATTGCCAATGGGTTGTGTGGAGGAAATAGAGTGTAACATGTAAAGTTACTGTGCTGGGTATCTTACCATCTTTGACGTTGATGCAGAGAAGAAACGGATTTAGGGCGTGGCACAGTGAACGGGAAACCAGCTCGGTTGTTGTCGATTTTCTTTGTTGGCGGGTTTGCCCGGTTGACAGTTTACGGGGGTTGTTGTTTTGAGGTTGTGGGTTAGGTATCGGCGTTGCTTCATTGGTTAGATTGGAGATGGTATGTTTGGAGTTATAGCTGTCGGGACAGATATCCACAAGATGAGTCGGTTTCTCGGTATTTTAAAACGGAATGGCTCTTTGACCGCATACAAGACCCAGAGATTCAGTGAACGGATACTCAATCCTGAGTATGAGTTACCTAAATTTAAGGAGAATCTGACAAAAAACAACATTGAGGAATGTGCACGAATATTGTCGATATCATGGTGTATCAAAGAGGCTATTTATAAGACACTCGATGATCAAGACCAACAGAATTTCATCATGAAGGATTGGTATAAAAGAAACGACGAACGTGGTCGACCTCAGATAGGCAATGTAGAGTACAGTAAAAGGAACAAGGATGAAAAATTCTTGTGTAGTATAAGCCATGACGGAGATTTGGTGAGTAGTTTTGTACTTCGACAAAAGCTTCAAATATAATGAATAATGATAATTAATAGTAGTATGTACTAAAATTAAAAAAAAAAGGTTATTTCTACAAAGATCTAGTCTATTTATTTATTCCCATTCGACAGTAGCTGGTGGTTTAGAGGTGATATCGTAAGTGACTCTAGCGACACCATCAACTTCGTTGACGATTCTAGAAGCAACCTTCTTGAGGAAAGCAGCTTCGAAAACGAACCAATCAGCGGTCATGAAATCGGTAGTTTCAATGGCTCTTAATGCAATAACTTGTTCATAAGTTCTTTGATCACCGACAACACCGACGGATTTAACAGGTAAAAGAGCAGCAAACGCTTGTGAAATTTTGTTGTATAAACCATGAGCTTTGATTTCTTCAATAAAGATAAAATCTGCTTCTCTTGCGATTTTGACTTGAGATGGAGTAACTTCACCTAAGACTCTGATACCAATACCAGGACCTGGGAATGGATGTCTCCAGACCAATTCATCAGGAATACCTAAGATTTTACCCAAACTTCTAACTTCATCTTTGAATAATTCTCTTAAAGGTTCAATCAATTTCAATTTCATATCTTCTAATAAACCACCAACATTATGATGTGTTTTAATGGTTTGAGAAGGACCTTTAAAAGAGATGGATTCAATAACATCTGGATAAAGAGTACCTTGTAATAAATATTCGATATCTGAACCATCCTTTGGTTTGATTTCTTGAGAAACTCTTTCGAAAACGTGGATGAATGTATTACCAATGATTTTTCTCTTCTTTTCAGGATCGGTGATACCCTTTAATTTGGATAAGAATTCATCACCTGCATCGACAACTGTTAAGTTGATACCTAAACCATCATCTAAAGTTTTCTTAACTTGAACTGCTTCATTCTTTCTCATTAATCCATTATCGACAAAGATAGCATGGAATCTATCACCGATAGCTTCTTTCATTAATTTTGCACCAACAGTTGAATCGACACCACCGGAAACGGCACCAATAACTTCAGCGGTTGGACCAACAAGGCTTCTAATTCTCTTAATTTCAGTTTCAATGAAGTTTTGCATTGTCCAATTTTGATTAGCCTTACAAATTTCAACAGCGAAATTTTTCAATAAGATTTTACCTTGCAGGGAATGGGTAACTTCAGGGTGGAATTGTAAACCAAAGATTGGTTTTTCAATGTTAGAAATACCGGCATATGGAGAATTACCAGAGGTTGCGACGGTCTTATAACCTGTTGGTAAAGCGGTCAATTTATCATTATGAGACATCCAAACTTGAGAATTGTTGACACCTTTGAAAAGTGGACAAGAATCGTCGACAACGTTAATAGTTGCAGGACCATATTCTCTCTTATCACCTCTACCAACACCTTTACCGTTGATCCATGCCAATTCTTGCATACCATAACAGATACCTAAGATTGGAACGTTTAAATCGAAAATTGCTTGGTCAACATGGGGAGAACCTTCCTCATACACGGAATATGGACCACCGGATAAGATGACACCAACTGGTTTGAATGGTAATTCACTGATTTTTTGAGTACATGGTAACATTTCAGCATACACATTGAATTCTCTCAATCTTCTGATAATCAAATGAGAGTATTGAGAACCGAAATCTAAGACTAAGATGGTATCAAATGCTTGATGTGCTGGAGCAACTTCTTCAACGGCAGACATTGTTGTTGTTTAATGTGGATATTCTATGATCTGTAAGTGGGATATATCCGAGGGACAGATAAAGATTCAAAAGACACTCAAAATGAAAAGAGCAAGAAAGAAGCCAAGGAGAGCCGGAAGGCATCATCTTAAAGTAAAATTTTTATCACCCCCAATACCCAATTCATATCTGACTTGTGAAGAATGAGATTTACTGTTAACTTCTCCCCGCGGCGAGGGGCCTGTGCTCTCCGCGGCGAAATTTGAAATTTTTGAAATTTTTTCTTTTTCGTTTTTTTATTACCTTTTATATTATTATTATTCCCCGGTCACGTGACTGCTGATGTCACGACGCTAACACGCTCAGAGGGAGAAGCAACTGCAAAACTGTGAAGGATTTGGCTATTTTACTTTGGAAGAGTAATTTGTGGCATATAATATACCCATCTAAATTATAAATAAAAGATCAATTGACACATTGTGTTACTACTATAATAATGGTATAGTATTTTTGTTTTTCCAAAGAGCCATCTAACACCCTCTATAGACACATTTCCTCCACATATTTCCTACAACAATAGTGCTGTCGCGGCAGCCACGTACATCTTTATCACGTGGAACATGTGCGATATGCGGGAAACATGGATTTCCTGTCTAATCCACAATCCACCTGCATTTATACTTTTACAAATTAAAATAATAACACTAATTACAAACATATTCCAATTATACATACATGCAATGAAAAGAGGCGCATTGATAGCAATTGAAGGTTTAGATAGAACTGGTAAAACTACACAGACAGAACAATTGCTGGCCAAATTGTCATCTCTGGGAATCGAACATAAATTGGTTAAATTTCCACAGAGAAACACAACAATTGGTCAACTTATCAATCAATACCTAACTGATAAGTCATTTCAATTGAATGACCAAGCAGCTCATTTATTATTTAGTGCAAACAGGTGGGAATTAATAGATGAAATCAAAAAAGATTTGGAAATGGGTAAAGTAATCCTATTAGATAGATACGTTTATTCAGGAGTTGCATATTCCTCCGCTAAAGGTTTGGATTTCCAATGGTGTTTAAATCCTGATGTAGGATTACCGAAACCTGATATTACAATTTTTCTCAAATTCAAAGAAAATTCGGGAAATTCAAATAGAGATGGGTTTGGGGATGAAAGATATGAAGTTGAAGAATTTCAGGAAAGGGTGAAAATGATGTTTGAAAATTTTGACCAGAATCCGGAATGGAATCCATTATTTGTAGATGGTTTAAGTATAGCTCAAGTGCATGAAAAAATTTGGGAAGTCCTACAAGATTATATGGCTGGTATAGATTCTGAATTGACTCTTTTTTAATTGGTTTTCCTTTTCATATCTTTTGTACAGTATTATTAAAATAGATTATAGATTATATAATATAAAGAAAGAAGAATATACATACTATTAATAGAATACACTGGCATTAGATTCATACTTAAAAGGAACAGCAATTGCAACCATTTCAATTAGTATACAGGTAGAAAAAATTAATAAAAGAAGGAGAGGAAAGAAGAGGAAAAAATAATAAAAAAAATCTTGAGTAAAAATAAAAGAAAAAATTGTTTTGAAGTTAGAATGTGAAACTTAGAAAGTTGTATGGTATTGTTTTCTTACTTATTTCGGCTTGTCCTTAATTGTCTTTGTTGGATTTATACAAATGCCAAGTTACCATAAAGGGCTAAGATTGAAATGAAAAGAGCATCGATTAAAACCCAATTTCCGAAAACATCTCTTAATGCTAAAACTGACCTGAGGACGTAGTGATTAGAAATCGCTAGAACGGATGGGAAAAATGAAAGTTTATACCAAAGTTCTTCCGTGACTGAAACTACTGGGACACTAGTCTTAAAAACAACTATGGCTAAAAATAACTTGGAAATAGCTTCAGTGAATGCATCTCTTTCAAAATCATAGGTGAAATTAACGTAATATGAGAAAATCACTGGCAAAAATTTACCAACAATGGTCCATACTAAAACTTTGACAATGTTTAAAGTTGAGAATGACTCCGTAGATAAAACACTCAATTGTGAAACACATTTTGGAACATATTGTGAAACAGTCTCTGGCAAATAGGTATCAAGTGAAGTAGTTGATGATGAGGTGTATAATAAAACGGCCGTTTCAAACAAGAAAACCAAATCATTAAGAGTATATGGATCTGCCAAATAATCTCTTAGTTCATCATTTTTATCTTCGAGATATTCACAAAGAGTACCCTGTTTGATTGCATCACATAATGTAAGAGGATAAACATAATCGAGATCAACTTCATACACTTCTTCCTCATCGACTTCTTCACCCGCAGCTTCATCTCCATCGTCATTATCTTCTGCTTCTTCAGTCTCTTCTTCATCTTCACCAACTTCTTCATTATCATCATTATCATCATCATCATCATCATCATCTTCTTCTCCTTCTTCTTCTTTTACTTCAACGACATGGGTTTCAACTTGTCCATCGTCACCGTCACTTTCAATATAGACAGTCTTCTTTGGGGATCCAAATTTGGACAAAACGGCTAATTCATAGTATTTGGAATTTTCGTCAAACTTGTCAGAATTAACAGCAAAATGGTCTCTAACTGCTTCGTAGACTTCTTTTTTAACCTTGCAATCGCTGATATCGATTTCCAAGTCTTCGGCAATTTCGACCAACTGGCCCTTTGTTTTCTTGGAAAGTGTGGACATGTCTGTTTGAGCCTATACGTATATTTAATCTAAGGGGAGATTGAAAAGCAACGTTGCACAACGGAGACGACGACGCCGAAGAAGCCCCTCAACTATAATGACAACAACAACACACTGAGAGCCCAGAGCAGACTCCCGCCTTTAAATCAACTGCTGCACACATTTCTCTCGCCCTCGCTCTCCGGCGCTGTTTACCTTTTCCCCAATAAAGTATCCGGTGGTTTCATCTGTGATTCATGTCGTTGCTCTTTTTTCTCGACTCTCTACTCTTTACTTTTAACTATACACAACTAAATTTCTATACCACTCACTACATTACTACTAGACACCCGGTAGTTCCAATAATTTTTCCTCACAGGATCCAATGTCTCCCCCAATAGTGTGTACACACCTTTCATCTCCTCAAACTTTCCCTCGTCCTTGTAAATATCACCCAAAAGTTCAAATGCTGGAACTGAAATTCTTCTAGTTTCTAAAACCTTCTCAATATCATCTCCTTCTTTCAAATCCAACACACTGTACTTTTCAACAAGTTGTTTAACTTTGGTAATACCCTGTTGTAGTTCAAGCTTTTTACAAAGACTGTATAGAAACTTCATATAATTCCATGACGAGGGATTAGTAAATGATGATTCAATATATACTTTAGTAAATTCAATTTCATTGATTACATTATTGTTATCCTTTACCCCATCATTATCTGTTCCAAAATTAACAAAATGACGGAAATTCCATGCTGAATTATTCCTAACATCTCTATCTATCAAACACTTTGTATATTCCAACTCTCTAATATTTTTAAAGAGTTCAAAATAGACAACTATCCATCGTTTATGTGACCAGACATGATAATTTTTCTCATCACTATCCAACATCTCATGAACAATTTCATATTCTTTGTTCAAATCATACTTCGTTTTATCATTATCGAGTTTTAATTCAATCAATAATTCGATAATGGTTTCACGATAATGCCAAATTTGATAATTTTTCTCATTATTTAACGCAATCTCATCACACCATTTTAATTCTTCATTTAAATCATACTCACCCCTGGTTGCCAATTCTTTAACAATTCCAAATTTATAATTCCAAACGGTATAATGTGCAGGCACTAATGCAATCGCACACGTTGCAACATACATCGCCCTCTCAGATTTCTCATCTTTTATCATTAATGCCTTCAAATATGAAAATGTAGTTAAAAATTCAGGTGTGTACATAATCTTGCAAAGAACCACATCTTTGAGGTCATCCGGCGTTTCTTCAATTACCGGTTTAATATCGTCAAAATTATATTCTTCAGTATTCATTTTCCTCTGTATACCAATATATTCTCACCGTCACTCGTTGAAAAGATACCTATATCGATGCAATAAGAAGCGTCAAACACTTTAACAACCAACTAGTTGGCAACCCGTGTCTCATACTCTCAATGGATTCCTCTTACTAGGAAGGTTCCAGAAACCGCAGAAATTTCCAAATGCGGCGATCGTAATGAATTTTCCTTTTTCCTCCTTAGTTCTTAATACTTAGTGCTTAATTTTGTACAGTCTACTGTTGTATATAAAATAATCCTTCATACTTTTTAACAAAAATATACATACAATGATAAAATCTCGGATTTACAAATTCGATATTAGATTCACAATCGCCAGTCACCGGCCAAATCAATGCCCAACAGCCATTTTGGCCTTACAATCATCACAGTACCATTCACCTTTTGGAAGCTCCTTCAACCCAGTACAAGGAAGGTGGAACCATTCCTTTTCACAGTTCTCACCATCACAACCAACCATTTCCCCATATGAAACTTGCTGACAATAACAATAAAGTGGTTCTCCCTCATAATTATTTGGAACATTTTCTTTATTTCCATTTGTTTGAACTTCTTTCTCTTTCTTGGACGCTCTGGAATGATGTTGATGTGTGGAATCACCATGTTCAGACCTATGGCTTCCACCTCTGGTTTTCGTTCCTCCGGCAGCACCATGTTTATTAGTGTGACTATTGGACGTTATGCCTCTTTTGGTTTCAACTTCTTTCCTAGTTTCCCGCCTAACCTTGGAATTTTTGCTCTTTTTAACAGTATTACCATTAAAACCAGCACCTGAATTTCCAACATCATACTCATCTTCCATTGCTGAAGATGCGGCATTCTTCCTCTTCTTACTACCAGTCGTCACTCCATTGGTGGTTCCCGTAGAGACATACGGTGGATTCCCATTTTTCTCTTTCCGTCCTCTTGACTTCTTTGTACTTGTGATAACTGGACCAGTAGAGTCCTCTGCAGCTGTACCATCATCATCCTCAAATGCGCTTGTATTGCCATTTTTATTTGCTTTTTTAGCAGCCAAAGCCTCTCTCCTACTTTCACTACGTTGTTGTTGTACAGTTTTAGGTTCACTCACTTTCATACATGGCTCCCACAATGGACCGATTCTAATGCTTTCTGGTATTTCATGGTCAATTACTATATCGTAGGCTTGGTCTAGTTTCGTGACATATTTCCTAACATGATCAGATGCAATCGTTGCAACATGCATTTTCTCCTCTAAACATGGCATAATTTCACGTATACACTCTCTTATTCTCCCTAACAATAGAGATCTCTTTGGATGATCTTTCCTCATGGCGAAGAATCTCTTAATGTACGCCCGTAAATGTGGTACTGTATATACACATTTGGCCTCAATTTCCTTTAATAGAGTAAAATAACTGATGATATCCTGTGGTAATGCCTGTAATGAATCCGTCAACTCATTTAACCCAAAACAGATGTCTGAGACTTGAGGGTTTTTGAGAGTATGGATTACATGACGTTGTTGATGTTCATGATTCTTCTTTTGCAGTTCTATTTCCATTTGTTGTTTCTGTTTGCGGTCAATCAAACGTTGTGATTTGTTACGTGGCGGTAAATTTTCTAACGTCATGGTAAATGGATATTGGGTAGGGATAGTGGAATGTTATGCTCCTCTGAACTCTGAACTCTGAACCCTGTACCCCCTCTGATACTACAGTGCACAATAGCAATCAGCAATCGGTGATCAATTACTAGTTGAAATTACGGTGCAGAACTCAGAACTTTTCCGAGGCCGAAAGCCCGGACGACGCGTCGCCAGAAAATTTCCACTTTCCACTTTCCACTTTTTACCACTTTTAGAATCCTTCACTTTTCCAGTATGTATCCAGGACTTCATGTCCACATCTACAAACAGAATAAGAAGGATATTGCCTCAACCAATACCGTACCTTAGTATACATGATTGGAACTAATTTTAGAATGAACGCTCTACCCCGAAATCCAGGATTTATTACCAAAAATTCTTTTAGACACCAACATACCTCATCGAACTCTCATATCCCATTGATATCCCCATTATTAAACCACAGATTACTTGGAAAATCACAATTTCAATCCAATGTTGACGAAGAGGCAATTTTAGAATTACTGAGAGATATTTCAACGGCTCCCGTTCCTCCTTCAACTTTCAAATACATCTCATATTTTGACCTACCGCATGCTTCTAAATTACCATTACTTCCTCGACAGTTAACTCAAAATTCTGTTACAAAGTATGTAGATAGATTGACGCAATTCAAATATCCAAAACGGGAGTACCCTAAAATTAGTGAAATATTATTACAGATTGTTGAAGAAGTTCCGTCACTTTTATCCAAGCAACATTATTTACAAATTATAAGTTTCTATCATCATTATTTAAATGACAGAGCTGGACTTCAGGTACTCAACTCAATGATCGCCAATACTGAAATTAAGCAAGATATAGATTTTGATAATATTTTACTGTCTGGGAACTCACGACCCTCTGCATACAGACAGAAGATTGAGCGGCTGGAAATGCTGAAGGATAAAGAAGAAGAATCAAATACAAATACATGGTATTCAATATTCAATATGTTCAACAATTCCGAACCAAAAATTAGTATGTTGGATTTAATGAAAGAATACCAAGTTCCATTAGGCCCCGTAATATATTCTTTAACACCTGTTATAGATTATTATTCACCGGAACAGCTGATATCACTTTATAGAGAAAACGGGTTTAACTTAGATGATCCTAATTTAAAATCATCCCTATTTAATCAATTAATCGCGTGTTATTTAAAAGATGAAAGATTGGAAGAAGCATGGTCATTGGTAATCGATAACCCTAATTCAAAAAAAATTGTAACACCTGGATTATTTGTTACTTTTACTACCCATTTTTTGAAACATAACCAATTGGGATTCGCATATGCATTTGCTGATTATATCAAGAAAAAATACAAAATACAAAAGGTTGATGATATACTTGTTAGTATGATTTTGAATGTTTATTTAATTGATTGTCCGGTTTTCCAAAATTGGTTAACTATGGTAAGAATAAATATGGCAATCGCTAAAAAGTACAATTTTTTTTTAAATACAAAAACATTGTCAAATTTACACGATTATTGTGAATTAAATCATATTTCTTCTGATTTCGAAAGTATAGCTCCAAATGATGTTATTATTAAGGAGACGATCCAGAAAGATTTAGTTTGGAATGAAAATCCCGTTTTTAAATTAAGTGAAAATACACCTAGTTTTACACAAGCCGCCAGGGCGTTAGGACAGCATGATGAATAGATAAATTGGTTATTTTATTCTATTATTTTATATATATAAGTAACCATATGTATATACATATATTTATACTTAACGATTTATATATTGAAAATGAACTGAAAAAAAGAGAAAATACAAAACGTAAAATTAAAACAAAATTAAAATATTAAACTAATAAAAACGTGTAGCAAAAAAATAAATGAGTAAGAAAAGGTTACTTGTTCATTGAACAGGCCTAAAACGTTTTGATGGTTCTGCATTAGTACTCGGATCGATAATATCATTAATTACAGATTCACTTAGGTTGGATTGTGTGTATGAACGTTTGTTGCTATTGGGGATCGTAAGTCCTACTCCAGTACTACTATCAGTAGAAATTGGAGTAGGCACATCCAGTGGATTTTTGTTCAAGCTATTCAAGTTTAATGGCGATTGTGCCATTACCGGAGTTTGAACTGGGGTGTCAACATTGATAAATCCGTCTATACCATTAAAATCAACAGGGGTTGTACCTGCGGCTGGGGTATTACCCATATCCAATGGCTGTTGTAAAAAATCATCAACCTTAAAATCATCGGACAATGAAATATTGTCAGATTCGACATTATCATTATATTTATTCAACCAGTCATGCACTTGTTTCAAGGTACCCTGATGCTTATGTAATTGTTGATGAATATTACCCATCACTTGAGGTGCATTGGTTGAGCCTTTACTTGTATTGAATGAATCCCCATGATCTGCTGGATCAAACATTGGTACACTAGACACCGTTTCGGATGTTGGTTCACCATTGATACTTGTTATTGATCTACGATTTGTTATTGGGTCAGTCGAGTTAAGTGATGAAATTCTGTGATTTTGATTATGTTGACTATTTTCCGATTGTTGTTGATGATTAGTATATTGTCTAGCTGGATGGACATAACTGGTGATGGATTGTGAGCTATTATTAAAAGTTTCGGGGCCTCTTTGAATTTCTCGGATAGTTGAATCAACATCTTCGGCATGAGTAGGAATGGAACCACCATTATCCATTCGTAATTCATTTGATTTAGCCGTCGATGAATTTCTGGTGGAATGAACCACAGTGCTGGACGCTGATGGGGGAAAATCATGTGACCGTTCAGTGATCATCAACTGTCCGCGTGGCGTTGAAGGCGGATAAGTTTGGGATTGTATTTGATTCATACGGTGTCTATTAAATTGCCCATTATTTTGGTTATAGCCTAGATTATGCGAAAGAGCATTTATATCAGTGGAACTGTTAATATTTGAATGACTACTATTATTGCTTAAATCATTCACCGAACTGCCTGTTGAGACATAATAACCATAATCCCTTTGATAATGTGTTGGATTGTAGTGGTTATTAATATCGTTATGAGAATCAAGGGAATGGTTGGATCTATGGCTTCTATCATTATCATCAAGTTCAACCAACCCCCCTATATGAGAATCCATTTCTTCTAATAATCTATTAGTGTTATTACCATAGATACTTGCTAAGAATCTCATAATTTTTCCCAATGTTTCAGATTGAATTTTATGACGCTCTCTTGCAATAAAATTTTCCTTCCATAGTAATTCATTATCATGTCTAACTCTTCTCAAGTCTTCAGTTATTAAAAGTTGATTTCTTTTCATTTGTTCCAGTTGGGACATCATTTTTTTAATATCTGTGTCTTCATCCTCATGCTCCTTCGAAGGTTTATTTCTAACGATATTATCCAACAAATCCTCTCTACCTTTTAAAAAATTTGGATTTTGAAATTTTAATATATCATCATTAGAGATTAAAGCACCAGAAGTGATATCTTGCATTTTATGCCACCCGTACATATTCAATTGTCTGATAAATGATGCCAAATTATTGTGCTTGAAATATTTTGGTAAAATATACTTCATGAAATTTTCACGATCCTTCACTTGAAACGCTTTACCATCATCAACCCAAGTAATATATTTATCATTTGAAGGATCATTGACCATCTTCCACAGTTTAACAACAAAGGCGGGTCTTTTAGCGGTTTGTGAATTGTTGGATTTCTTCTTGTGGTAGTTTGTAGTTAGTAATTGTTTCTGAGAAGATGTAATTAATGCATTTGGATGAATCAAATCATGATTTGCTATTTCTTCTGTTATTTTCCCATTTTCTATATTGATATTATCTAATAAATCATCTTTATCTACAGGTTTTTCGGAAATATCACCCAGAATTGTATTTCCAGAAGGGTTTTTATAATAACTGGTCATAGAGTAAGATTTGTCCTGTGGGTCCATATTTAAAGGAGTCAAATTTTGAGCACTTGAAGCTTTGCTAGAATTATTATTACTTGGAGGAATGATCACTGGAGTTTGTGTATTATTTATTATGATATCTTTGTTGCTGGCATTGTTAACAGGTGTATTTGAATCAGTTGTCTGAATAAATAAAGGTATATCTGCAAGTTCGCCATCGTCTAGGGGAACAGAATCTAATGTTCTCTCTATAGTAGGAGTATCAATTGTATCAGTAAATATGACATTATCAATATCTGAATTCAGGTTCTGTTTATTTATTGGCTGAGAATTATTATTCATTTGATTGATTTGACGATTTATTGAAAAGTGATGAATAATAAATAGGTAGAAAAATGATTGTGAAGAATAGTTTACACTATATATAGATATTTCGGTTAGGTTTGTTATTATTTTTATTATTTTTATTATTTTTATTATTTTTATTATTTTTATTATTTTTATTATTTTTATTATTTTTATTATTTTATATTTCTAGATCTATAATAGAAATAAATAATTAAATCTTCCAATTATAAACACTTGTCGATATGTATAATAATGGATGATAAGAGCCTCCAATTTAATTTCTTAATTGGGATGAATCTTTTATGTTTGGAGGTTGGGTATAATTTTTTGTGATTGTACCAATATTCAAGTTCCAACGCTGCAAAATATATCTTCTTATGGTGGTGTGAATGTTAAGGACGGAGGTGTAGGAAGTGATACTGGAATAGGAAGGATAGTGTGCTACATTGTCAAAACATGGAGACGGCAGTTCTTTCCAGAGCCTTCCATGGACGGGGAAGCCGAGTATTCCAGAAAATTCGAAATTCGAAGTCGGAAAATTGGAAAATTGCACTTCTGGCTTCCCCTTTTTTCCCGGAACGGCCGGAAGCGACGCGACGACCGACCTGGAGCCATTGCCAGGGCCTAGAATCCAGAATATCACTTCGGTTTTTGTTTTATCAGTCTTGTAAATAAACCACGAAACACGAAACACGAAACACCCATTCTAGCAGTTGATTGTTTCTTCCTTTACACTACTTACTTTATTCCATACTGCAAATTCAAATATCAATAAAAGTGTTTAATTTGAAGGAGAATTTTCAAACTTTTGGTTTTGGTCAAAAAAGAAGACGAACTGCTGATATTACAAATAATATAGAGACTGTGTAGTTGTTTTCTCAAGTATTTGTTAGCAATCTTTTCGCCAACAACATTCCTAATAATCATACCAGCAGTACAAATAAGCAACCAAACCTTTTTCTTTTTTCAATGGTTTAGGCGTTGAATTTCCTTTATTTAATAGCACAGGGGTGAACAATCTCAATTTATCAGATTCCAATACAGAAACACATTCTTACATTTCAGCTTCTTCTGATTTTGGACAGGTTATCACTGCAAGTTTGAATAGTGAGAATTCGAATATTTCTTTTGATTTTTTGCATAACATTCATGAGAATTCTAGTAACAATAATGATAACTCTTTAGCAGCATAGAACACTTCGGGAATAATATCAAATACTATTTATTTAAAAGCCAACCAAGTTCCCGTTTTACTTTCGCAGAAATTGGGGATTTTCATCACACATCGACATCAAATTTCCAGTTTCCAAAAGAGGCCTTTATTTACAAAGATTTAAGACCCTGCTATCACCACTTCAAAAACATTATTCTACATATTATGATGGGGAAAAAATGCGGTCACCAAACACACTTCGAGTATTGATATAGGAAAGAAACTGATGGACGCCGCTATATCCAATACTTTAAAACTTTATTTTATTGCAAATGAATATGAACGAGACGAGGAATATTTTGTTTGTACTGTTATTAAATATATTTATTATGGTTAGGCTCTTATTTACTGTGACTTGGATCAGCCAGATTCAACACCTTATAAAGAACTATTAAAAAGGATTGTTGAAAAAAATTCTTTACAAGTAAAAATAGAGAGCGGAGATTGAATGGTAGAGAGCAAAAAATTGAAATTCGGAGGCAACAATTATTTGGAAAATTACAGAAGCGTTGTAATTATCAAGATGCCTTGTATGATTTTTGTTATACTACCGGACTTGATTTTCCAAGATTCATGGGTAAACCAAAAGAGGTGAAAAGAGATTTAACTATATTTTCTGTTGATACAGCTATTTATGATTGTGTCAAGCCATTTGTTGAGTCATTACACATCACACCTCACACCTAATTTTTAGTTTGATAATTATTTTAAGAACATATCCGGAATTTGAAAATATATACAGAACTATTAATTTCCCAACTAACTACAGGAACTCTAAAGATTTAATATATTTAGATGATGCAAGCCCAGCCAAAACGGGTTCAAACAAACAAACTGACGTGACAGAGAGTCAGGTGTCTCTCTCATGGCTTTATTTTATGTTTTATTTTCTACTCTTTATCATCATGGTAGCTCACACTGACACCAAGCCCCCTGTTAAGAATACGCCCACTGTCAACAGTAAGTTTCAATCTTCTCAAAAGTGCTCTTCTCAGGTACATCTCAGGGTCATGTTCTTTTGGTTTGCCATCAAGATATTCACTTTCAGCAGCAGGCGTAGTAGAACGGTATGTTCGGAGCTCTCCACTGTCAGTAACATCATCTTTGATTAGTAACACCTTACCGCCATCAGCAACTCTATCACTGAAATATTCACCCCTTTTACCCCGACCAACAGGGAATCCAGCACTACTAATATCAAATTTGCCAATTTTCAATGTAGCATCGTTTTGTTCATTTGGTTTACTAAACTTTTTGTTCAATTTGTATAATTTAATATCATCCAACTTTAAAACTGCAAATGTTTTATATGATCCGTATGTCTCTGTAATTTCCTCACATCCATGATTATCCACAAAGGAGATCTTGACATCGTCAAGCTTTTGTCTTATTTCTTTAATTGTCTCATTTAGCTTACCAAGGTCATTGGATCCAATGACAATCAAATTTTGCTTTCCTTCACTGGACAATTTCTCTTTGGAAAAAGAAAACTCTGTAATAACACCCAATTCATCTTGTCCCGCAGAGAGTATTTCATATAATTTGTAATTATCACTTTCATCATCAGTATTATCAATTTGCAATATTTTACCATCGGGTAAAACACATTCAATTTTAGCAATCGATTTCTTATCAATCTTATTATTAATCAGTCTACTATTAAAATCAGAGAGTTTGACACCACATTTCATTAAAAATAAATCAGTAGCCTTTAACTCATCATTAACAGAGTTATTTTCAACCCCATTTTCTTTCAATATTTGATTCATCTCTTCAATACCTATACCCGCCCCAAAGGTAATCATCTTGGCATCTTGATTAATAAAATTTTTAAATTTACTATAGTCAATCTTGAAAACCAATCCTTCAGGTTGCATACAGGAACTCTCAGTATAAACAGGAACTTTGAATTCATTACAGTTTTTCAAAATCAAGGAAACGTCCTTAGTGGTTTCAGGATACCACACAAATTCTTTACCTTCCCATTTTTTGGGATCCTTACCAAAAAATACATCACCTAATCCGTCTTCATCATTCATAATATCTGAGATTTCCTTATTACAATACTTTTCATCATATAAAAATTCATTCTTACCATGTTTCATATCAACTTCAATACCTTTATTTTCTAAAATTCTTAAAACACATCTTCTAAACATATCATACTGCTTATTCTCATGCTCTTTATCAATTTTATCAAATTCAACCAATAACTCACTAGGTGTAACAGACTCAGCAGGAAATAGCGTTGCTGGTGGTGATGTTAAAACTGTCGTTTTACCGAGCGTGTAACCGGCACCCATAGCACCAACAATTAAAAACAATTGAAACGTAAATGATGAGTCAAATAGTGATCCACCAGATTTTCCGTTCTTACCACTATCATTAGTTTTCGATCCTGCTTTCTTAATCGATCTAGCACCAGATCCAGTCTTTGTGGGTCCTGTAATGACACCTCGTTTAATATTCAAATTTTGAACTTTGAAAGATAGTGGCAACTTTTTTGAAACTTGCCTCAACATTATAGTCGTTGTTCTATGGTAAAACTCAGTATGTCTATAAGTTCTCTTCTAAACATTCGGTTTCCCCACTTTTAAAAACACCGAAGCTCTGAAATTTGAAATTTGAAATTCGAAAATCTTCAGTTTGCGCAAAAAAATCCTCAATCATCAAAACTATTCATATTAACAAATATTCAAAATAATTTACTTTTTTACGTTTAATTTATTATTTTAAAGATCTATACATACATATATATATATAGAGATGAAAGCCATCGTATACAAAAACTATTTACAGAATCAACATGCATTTTTTCAGTAAGAATTATTTCTTCATATTTTGCATAAAGTTATTCATCTTTATACGTTGCACGTTTTGTTTCTTGATTAGCTTTCTATTGTATCTAAACCAATCCTCCTTCTTCAATTCTTCCATTTGCAAATCCTTATCAAGCAACCCCCAAAGCCATTCCGGGTATTCTTCATCCTTTAATGCAACAATTGGTTTTCCGTTCTTATAGACACTTAGATTCATCTTGGTGCCCTCCTTACATGATGATTCAAGCAATGCACGACTGGTGCTGAATGTCCTTAGGCTTTGTCTGAACATGTTTGTGTGTACCTGTGTGGATATCTTAGCTATCAATAGGGTTAGTCATAAAATGATATGTTCCTTCTTCTCGTTCTTTCTCAACTCTCAACTAACCAACACGTTCATCCAGCAGCGTCCCCCCTCCAAATTTTCAGTCAAGCGTCTAGCGTGAACTCTCAACTTCGCACGCAAAGTACATGCCAAAAATGGAGTAAGTGAGATGTGAGATTACTTTCAACCTTTCTAAAAGTAAGTTCTATAATTATCTATAATATCTATTTAAACCTGTACAAGCTAATAATTCTTAATAAGTTACTGAACAACCAATTTATCGCCATGGAAAAGTGGATGGGTCAACACATAGTTCTTTTTTATTCCTATCATCTGCCCTGAAAATATCCCTTGATTTTTCAGTATCCCTCAATATGTTAATATGCATAGTGGAATGCTCATTCAAAATGTTTTGTTTTGAAGTTAATGTAACCTCACCAAATTGTCTTTTTATATCAGTCTCTACTTTTTTATCTACAACACCTTTATGAATTGAAATACTATCGACAAAGTTCTTAACTTGCTCAACTTCTACCCCGCCCATATCTTGTAATATTTTCATGATATAACAATACAATGTCATGTTATCATGATTTTCAAAATCCTGTTTTTTGAAAAAGTGATATATTTCATAATATTTCATTAATAAAGGCAAAATTATCAACTTTATATCAACATTCCTGTGTTGTGTACATACAAGATTGACTATTGCAAAGCAAGTCCAGATTTCATTCCGTTCTAATAACCTACTAATCACAATCCGCCAATTTTCGGGTTGTTGATATTGTGTGTACTTTATTATTTCATTGATTGCAAAAGCTAGATGATTATTTCGTGTCAAAACATTAATGTAAAGTGCAAAAATATCCGCATTGTTGTCATTGGTATTTATTAATTTTTGAAGAGTTTTAACTCCATATCGTTTCATCAAATCAAAGCTTTCTATATACCCCTTATGAATAGATTCGGTAAAAAAGTCTTCCCAGAATGACAGTTCTAAAATATTTTTATCCCCACCTTCATTAATTAGTGCTTTCCCAATACCCATTCTTTTCTTAGATGGTTCATTGATCTCATAAATCAGAGAACTTGTAGTAATATCTGGTGAAATCTTCCATATGTTCAAACCAAGTGACATAAAGATTTTGAGGATCATCCATTTAAATTTCCAATTATCGAATCCTTTCAATTGATGTATTAGCAAATGAAATGTGTCCCTATTTGGTAGTATACCCATTTTTTCAAATTTTTCTATAATTTTAAATACATTTCTAAACATCAAATACTTGCCAAAAAATTTGATAAACTCGTGCATAATTTCAATATCCATCAGCCCATCAAATTTGGCCAACCTTTTACTTAGATTGAACATCTGAAAAAATATAATCCGTTCACTATTATTTAAATCATAATTAAAATCTATTGCATTGACATCTCGAAGATAGGCTTTGAATTTTACTGTGGTTAGCTCTGCTGGAAATTCGGGAATTTTGAAATTATAATCTTTAATTGAATTTTGAGTACCGATAACGTTCACCATGAAATCAGTGAATGAACTGGATGGAATCTTCTTATCGTGATACTCTCGTATTTTGGCAAATATCACCATCTCATAAGGATTATTCGATAATGCTCGTTTCACAAAATTCTGTTTTGAGTCTAATATTTGGGTCTGTTTCAAATGTTGTCGTTGAAGTAGGGATCCAAAACTAATATTTAATTCTTCTTCTTCATGATATTCCAAATCATTGGTTCCATATTTGTTTATTTCTTCAGTTTCATCATCTCTATCTTGAATTAATGAACCATGTTTTGAAAGTGTCAAAGATTGAAATTCTGGATTTTGAAATATTCGGTCATATATTGATAACTGGAGTGTTTCCTTTGAAGGTTCTGTGGATCCTGGAAAAGGTGGTGTCGAATAGGAAGTTTGATATCGATAGAATATCAAAGGTTTATATCTTCGACACTGTCGACTAATCCGAATTTGTAGCTTTTGCAAACAGCACATTAATAAATTTTTAAAGTTATATGTATTTGATATCTATTATGTTTTAAATCCCCTTTTAAATAATATTAGGCATGTAGTATATAATGTAGGATTGATGGGGAGTCGTGAATAGTGGGGAATGAAAATTTCCAAATTCCGTAAATTTTGCATGCGATTACGTAAACACTTTTTGACGGAAACCAACTCTGATGAATTTATTCCCCAAAACTGCATCATAATCATCATATCTTAAGTGGTAGAATTTACAGTACAGATAATATATATAATAACTAAAAATAAAAAAAGAAGAGATAGCAAACATCAAGATTAAACATTAACTCATTATTGTAGCGTTATTGTAGCATTATTGTAGGGGCTCAGTTGAGTTGCTGAGACGATTAAGATGTAAATATACATCAGTACCATAACCTTCCATACTAATTAATTTCAAATCACCAGAGAAGTACCTAGCATATAAACGAGAATGTGGTAAACCAACACCCAATCCCATAAATGGCACTTTATGATTATCAGCATCATACATGTCATCTTCCTTTATCTGCTTCTCTGCAGAAGTATAAAAATATGTCCAGATTAAAGGAACAACGGATCTCGGTATACCACCACCCTCATCTGAGATCTTGATAGTAATATCTTCATCCCCCTTAGCAACAATGATTTTGATGGGTGGATACTTAATATCATCCAAATCAACGGTTGGATTCAACTTACTGTGGTGTTCAATCGTAGCTCTCAAACTATTCTTTAAAGTTTCAAATAACATATGTACTAAATGGCCAGGAACATATCTGAATGTTAAGTCAGGTGGACAATACAATTTCACCTTAGGTACATCCATTATATCAAAATGTTCTTCACATGCAAAACGTGCAGCGTCGATTGCATCTTGAATGATTTCTTTTATGTTACAATGTAAACAAATAATCCCCACATAATCATCATTTTGCATGTTTTTCTGAGATTGTTGATTAATTGCAATCGTTTGTCCGATTAACATTCTAATACCAATTCTACTCATATAGAATCTATCCAAAAATTGGTTGATTGGACTGTCCAAGTATTTATAATTATTCTTCTGCTTCCAATTTTGAACACCTCTTGCCAGTGTTGCAACAGTGGCATCATGCCTTTTCTTAATTTTAACCAATGTTTTGGTAACCAGTTTGTTGTAATCCATAACTTCCTTTGGGTATATGATATCGTTCGGTGCACTCTGATAGTATGTTTTCAATCCTAAAGGTTTTTCAAATCCTTCATCTTCTATACTACTAATAAGGGAATCTTCATTTAGGATTTTCAGTTCAATACTATCTTCTTCGTTGTTTCCATCCTTGAAATCCTTTCTAATGACAATACCATCATCTTCAAAAACAAAACGGTTCCTACTCTTTCTTTTTCTCGGCAAATCATCCACATCAAAATAACCCCTCAAATCCTCATCCCCTTTTTTATCTTTCAATAGTAATTCTCTAAATTCATCACTCAACTGAGGTTCTTCAAGCTCCATCAACTCTTCAAAACTTTGTGCATACCAATCTCTCACCAGTTTGATTGATGAATCCTCACTTAATCCCAACGGTAAATGCTCTAATTCTCTAACTCGATGACTCAACCTAATCGGTAGTTCGTGAACCGCAAAATATGATGCATGAAACAGGGATCCTTGTGAAGGCCATGGACCAAATTGAACCATCTGCCGAAGGGACACTCCCGTTTGCGGTAATTTGGCATATTTATATATTTGATGCCTTAAAGCATCGCTCATTTTCCACATCAACATTCTTGTGACCGCTGGACTCCTGAAGATGCCATATGCTATTCAAAAAGCTGATCTGATCTAAAAGAATTAAAGCTGACAAAAAAATAAGCCCCTCCAGCTAGCCTCCATTCTCCACCCACTTTTCACTTTTACCTTTCACCCCACAATCTGCCTCTCCACACAGATGACTAACACTCGCACAGTCCTGCAAAGCGCCAAATTCTTTTCGGAGAAACGGACGGCCGAGAGCGGACTTGCAATTACCTATTTTAAACATATGAAGGTACAAACAAATAAAACACAATATTTCCCATTATTAAAATTAAAATTCAAAATATATATCATCTATATATGTACGTAAAACAAAACACTTTAACGACCCACTCCAGCAACCGCTGTCATCATTACATCATTCACATCATTGATGAGATTCTCCATACGTTCCCTTCCATAATTAATATTCTCATTAATGAGGTTCGTAAATCTATCTTTACCAAGCATGAATGATCCAACAATTTCTCTAACTCTTGTCAAAAAATATGAAAAGTATTGGAAATTTTGGATAGTTATGATATTCAAATTATTACCAATCACAATAAGTAACAACATCAACATACAAGGAAGCCAAAAAAACAATAATTTGGTATCTGTATCATTTGAATTTTGAAAATTCCTTGCAATCAAATCAACATCGTCGCCATCTGCTTCATCACTATCAAGAGCGACTGTAATCGCTACTTCACTTGACTCGACCATTGTGGATTCTTCTTTATTGTTAATGGTCATGTTATTATCCTTCTTTGAACCACTATCATCGTCATGTCCGCGGAAATTAATTAAAGAACGAAGTGATGTACCTTGTGGGAATAAATCATCATATGCTGGTAAATGTTCTTCACTTTGTTCATTATTCTTATCATGATCATCTTGAATTTTCCTGCTGTCTTTACCCGCATCTATTTCAATCTTCTGTTTCTTAGTTTCCGACGATAGTGGTTTGATCTCGTGACTTTGTTTTGTTCCAACTTCAACCATCTTATTCTTGATAGCTTCCTTCATTGCAATCCATAAATTATATCCAAAGGAATTGGTGTCACCTTTGCCTGTATTATTGATATCATCTGTACTATCATCGGCGACAGGATCAATAACATTTGATTTATCAATCAATAAAGCTTTATCAGAAATAGACTCCATTTCATCTTCATTATCGGCCTCAAATTCTGAATCATCTTCATTTTCTAAAATAACGGGCCTTGAAATGTGTTGTTGGTAGCGATATTGACGACAAGCTTGATGTTCTCTGAATCTCAATTTATGAATATGTCTTGTTTCCTCAATTTCATTTTCTACATCAACATCAAGTTCGCCAAATTCTTCTTCTCTTTCTCCAATATAACTATCATCATCGTCTTCTTCATAATCATCACTTGAAGATGTAGATGATTTTCTTGTCGTGTTTATCAAATCAAGAACATTAGAGTCAGCAATATCACTTAACAAAATACCATTATCTAATTTGTTGGAAATTTTTGCCTTAAATTTAGTCAAAAAATTAATAATTTTCCTATTCCCGTTGATGAATGCAAAATGTAAAGGTGAAAATCCATTATTATCTTTATAGTCAACTCTTGATCCATTTTTAATTAAAAATTGTGATAATTTATTATAGTTTTTGATACATGCTAAATGTAACATCGTTTGACCTTCAACATTGCAAACAGCCCAATTAGGAGTGGAAATTAATGAATTTGGGATTTTAATCATGGACAAAAATCTAATTAAAATCTCCTCGTGATTAAGTGAGGTTTTAGATAATTCTTTAATTTTATTCGAAGCCACAGCCATCCAATTGAGTTGTAATTGTTGATTCAATGAATTTTCAACATACAATGGTGAATGTTGAGAATTTTGAGAAGACTGAGAAGACTGGGAAGTCTGAGAAGTCTGTGATGTGGAACCATCCATTTGATTGCTCCCCACAATTCTTTTGGCAATATTCTTAGCATCTTCTAATTTACCGTTCATTTTTAAGCCAACAATTTGTAATGCCAATTCAATTAGTTGTCTATCAGTATCATCAGTGTAGGTGAAAATTTGATGCGCACTAGAGTTTGTAAAATCATAGGTTGAGTCTTCAAATGTAACTAAAACTGGACCCGCTTGACTGGCTGGTGGTAAATATGTAACAATAGTCGAATCAGACCAACATTGGGTAGCTAAAGCAACATTCCTTCCAAACTTCACAATCAATCCTGGTCTGAAATTACTGCCCAATAAAGTGATTTCAATACCACCTCTAACAGGCCCCTGAGCAGGTATAATCCTTCTAATTGTAGGAACGTCTGAAGTATTGTCAGCGTTATTCGCATTTGAAATATCCAAACTATTAATAGTACCCATGTTTATGTTTCCAAGATTTATACCCGCATGAGAATCTAGTGATAAATCTGGCTGAGTTAAATCAATATTTTTCGGTAACAAGGAATCAGAAACGTTATGCGATTGAAGTTCGATATTATGATAATCTGGACTTAAGGTGTTGATAGTAGTAGCCTCGTGATATTCCTTTTCAGGAGTTGCAGAGAAAGCACTGGTTGCGGAAGATAGTAAGTTATTATGAGGGGATATTGCATCTGAACTGATTGGAGAAACTGGTTCTTTCTTTACAGATACCCTTCTTGAATCAAGAATTGGATTTATTGTACTGGTATTTGTAGCAGATGGAATTCTCCTCTGTTGATTAATATTTTCAAAATACGTGGTCGATTCAGAGGCAGACCAAGGTCTTTTCTGTCTTTTGCTTGGTCTTGAAGTTTCATCACCCAATAAATTTGAGGGGTCAAAAGAGAACAGAGATGAAAATCCCGGTTTATTATTATTGCCTGATAATATATTCATTGAATTCAAATTTGTTATTGAAACGGCAGTTGAAAGTAAACCCGATTTAGATGCCTTATTATTAACACTTGCTGTTGTAGATACTCCACTCAATTCAGCAGATAAATCATCATTCGAAATATTTGAAGTTATCGAAGAAGCCTTCTTGGTATTAACATTTGACGATTTGGTGAATAAATCAGAGGCAGTTTCTAAATTCGAAACACTTGAAATATTTTCTTTATTTTCTGTTACAACTGAAGAAGTGGCCTTTATCGACTTCTTTCTATCCATGATCAAAATTGGGGTTGAAATTGTTTTACCCACGATTTTACCACTTTGATCCTTTAAGAAAATCAATATTTGGAATCCTTCCAATTCTTGATGGTGTCTGCAGTAACATACGATTCTTGATAATAATTCCAATTTTCGTTCATGTGAAATACCATCCCCGTTTGGTGGTGGGAACGAAACAATTTCTTTACTGTTGATTATTATAGCACGTTTTGGTAAATTCATATCCCAATTAGAAGAATCATCAACCAACCCCGCCTTACGCCTTGAAGCTCTTTTCAATTCTCGTCTCATACAACGTTTACAAACGTTGCAACTTCTAATACGTCCATCATTTAAACGCGACGCTTGAGAACCAACAACAAACAAATCCAAATATATTAAATGCTCCTTAACGGAATCACTCAAATCACTGTCAGCTAAAGTGAATTTAGGTTTAGTGATCGAATCTCTTGGTATATGAACAAGAAATTGAGGTGGTGGTGGAGAGATTGTCAAGTCTAGCTTGATTTGAGTTTCCACTCTTGAATTTTTTGGTAAATCTTCAAGTTTAATTTTGTAAGGAAAGCTACATTCGTTTTGAAGAAAAGCGTCTTGATATTCTTGTGGTAATAATGTAGTAGTCACTTCTGAATCATCTGGGTTACTAATTGCCGGCTCTTTTGTATATGAGAAAGTGCCTACGTTAGAATAGGGAATGTACTTGGAATCCTCATTTAAGCCAAATTTCACTTTCATCAATTCCTTTTTAGAGTTTTCATACATTTTCAATTCATCTGAACGAGTCAGAATTTGTAGATAATTAGAGTCATCTTTATTACTATTAGTATTTGTAATTTTGGTATCATTATTGCTTGTGTTTGCTGTGTTATTTGTGGGAATATTAATATTGTCGGTATTTTCTGTTTCAGGATCCATGAAATCCATCACGTCGTTGCTATTTTGTTGTTCAAAGCACGTAGAGTTTAAAAATTCGTTTAAAACATCATCGTCGTCCAGAATTTGCTGTTCTAGTATGTTGTCGTCGATGTCCATTTCCGTCTTGATGATTGGTTCGTTGACAGATGGGTTGCTTTTTCTTTCGTGTTGATAATGCTCCTTCTTTCCAGGAAAGGAAGCATTGGAGATAAAATTCATAAATGTGTCCATGTCTGCTGTGTCTTGCTTACTGTTTGACGTGCCTTCTGGGTTCAAGATGGGTGCACTTCTTCCCCAACATGCTCTTCAAAGCTCAGCTTTGAGCTCTAGCTGAACTTGTAGCCCAAATTACAAATTGCCCCTCGCCCAAAAAGAAAGCCTATTATTTATATATACAGCGAAAAAAAAATTGCATCTTCCCTTCCCGCTATTTACTGCTTTGGGAACCATATCATCTGTTGCTATTGTTTCAATTTTAATTTTTAATATACTACCTACATCTTAGACACAGCATGTCCTTCTTTCTTCGTTAGATCTTTGGTCCTTTACTTGTTACTTATTACAAACACATATATACACCCAGAGGAAAACAGTCAACTCTCAGTCTTCCCTCATAGGCGGAGGAGGTGGTGGTCCATCCATGTCAACATCTTCCCTCTCTGGTGAATATGATCTATCTCTTCTGCTCCGATATCCATTTTCATCATTGCTTCTTCTTCTATCTCTATAGCCTCTTCTACCTTCTCTCTCCCTATCATCATCATAGCCACGAGATCTTCTATCTCCCTCTCTACCATCTCTATGATCTCCACGCCTTCCACCGCTTCTTCTATCGCCAAATCTGTCGTATCTGTCATTTCTATCATATATTCTGGATGGTGGATTTCTTTGTGATACCGGTAACCTTTTAGCCCTTTCACATAAGATTCCTCTTTCTGGATCAATAGCCAATCCATCATCAAATTTTTTACCGCCTTGTAAATCGTCCAAAATGGCATGCATATCATTGATCTTTCTAAATGCAACAAATGCGTATTGTTCTCCATCGCTTTGACGTGGCGGTAATACGTTCACCTGTGCCAAAGGACCATACTTTTCAAATATTTCCGCCAATCTCCTTGCACTTGTACCTTTGATGAATCCCGTAACATATAATGTCGCTTTTGGAATTTCATCTCCACGTAAGGATAGAGATTGATATCTTCCTCTAGGTTCTCTTCTATCATCCCTTCTATCATCCCTTCTATCATCCCTTCTATCATCCCTTCTATCAGCTCTTCTATCAGATCTTCTATAATCCCTTCTATCATCTCTTCTATAATCCCTCCCATTGTCTCTTCTGTCAACTCTTCTTTCTTCTCTTCTATCATCACGTCTTTCATCTCGTCCAAAATCTTCATCATTGGCTAAATCTCTTGGGTCTTTTTCTTCTCTGGCAACACCATTTTCAGCAAGATCAATGTCCCTATCCCTTTCAGTATCTTCGTAATCGTAATCCATTGTTATACCGTCAATGGAAAATATTTCCCCCGTGCCTGATTCTCTTATCACCGCTTCTTCGGACAACAACAACAACAACTAAACCAACAACGACTCCTGGAAATTTCAATTTCCTTGACTCTGACTTCCACCTGCCACCTTTCAGCTTAGTGCAGAGCGTTCCACTTTTTCTCCTCGCGTCTCGCATTATTATCATCTTCTTCTCATTTTTTTCTTCTGAAATATTTTTTTTCTTTTTTTTTTTGGCTTCTTCCCTCTAATTAAAACCAAATTATATACATATCCGAATCATACTTTCACTAACCAAAAATCAATATATAAATATGACAGATAAAGCACAATTTAGAATAATTGCAGGCTCGTACGAACATTCTCTTCTATGTCTTTCTGTTACAATTCCAATTAAAACCGATACGGACAATAAAAAGTTAAAAGATATCAGACAACCACATTTCCAACCAATATTTCATTTTCAGGCACACTCTTTATCAATTAGATCCATGGATATTGCTAAAAGGTATCTTGTGACAGGCTCAAATGATGAACATATTAGAATCTACGATTTACAGAAAAGAAAAGAATTAGGTACATTATTGCAACATCAAGGATCAATTACTAAACTATTATTTTCCAACGAAATAGACGATACGGATGATGATAATGACACAACCGAACATAATCATGACATATATCCAACACATAAAAAGGGTAAATGGTTATTATCGGCTTCTGAGGATGGTACCATTTTAATATGGCGTACAAAAGATTGGGAGAAATTTGGAATGTTAAAGGGACATAAAGGTGCAGTTAATGATTTAGCAATTCATCCAAGTGGTAGAGTTGCAATTTCGGTTGGTGTTGATCAAACGGTAAGATTATGGAATTTAATGACCGCAAAGAAGGCAAGTAATTTAAAATTAAGAGGTGCTTTGACTCGTGGTCAAATTGGTTCATTTACCAGATTCGATTCAACCGGTGATCATTTTGTCATTGGATTTAGAGACAGAATCATGTTTTGGAAAACTAGAGATGCTAAAATGATCAATTTATTGGCTACCAATAATAGAAAAGTTATTATGGATGTTGAATTTGTTATACTAGATGATAAAAAGGAATATCTAGTTATTGCGTTAAATGACGGTTCAATCAATTTCTATGAATTTAATGATGATATATATAATAATCCTGATAAAATTAATGATATTGATGGTGGTAACTTGGAGGTCTTACCAAAGCCTAAATTTACACTACAAGGTCACGCCTCTAGAGTTAAAGGTATTTCCATTTATAAAGAATTGATCAACGGTAAAATGTATACATTTATGGTTTCTATTTCTTCAGATGGTCAAATCGTTGTCTGGAATTTAGATTTGAATATTATGGATCAAGTTGCAGTTTATTCAACAGGTGAAAGATTGAACGTTGTTTCCACAGTCCATGAAAGTATAGAAAAAGCAAGTACAATGAAACCAATTTACAATCCTGATGATGAAAATAAAGATGGTGGTATAACTGATAGTGAGTATGAAAGTGATGGTGAAAGTTTGGCGCATGTTATGAAGGGACGTTCGAAGAAAATGTCCAAGAAGAAACAACGTAAAGAGAAGAAAAAGTTGTTAAAAGTTGAAATGGAATAAGATAATTCGAAACAAGCATAATAGCACAATATGGAAAACATAAACCTTAATCTACTATATATAATTTATAAAAAAATTAAAGAATAAAAATTAATCGTATAATTAAATAATGTGTAAAATATCTATAATTTAGATTTGTTTAATCTCTTGACGTGATGATCAAAAAGACTTCTTGCTTTAACCCATACTTGGGCATTTTCCTTATTTGGTAATTCCTTTAAGGAAGGTAATAAATCTCTTGCAAAGAATTCAGAAGATTCTCTTGGTAAAAGGGATGGTAAATGGTCGATGGAAATAACTGATAATTTTGGACCTTTAGTAGTTTCAACTAAAACTGTTGGGTCATCAAATTGGGTTGCAATAGTGTAAACTGGAACAGGATTGTGTGGGTTAGTGGTATCAGCAGAAACATCCACAATTGTTCTTAACTTTCTATCTGGTTTGTTTAATAATTCATAATTGATGAATGGTGGAATTGGTTTAGATAAGTAAATACAGTTAATGAAGATATCGGAGTCAGCAATTTCTTTGAATGGACCACCCTTTTTAGTTTCATTCATATCCCATTTTAATAAATTGGATTCTGGAATACCAACTTTTTTACAAAGATCAATTGCACCAGAACCACATCTACCTAATGCCCCAATAATTAAAACGGTTGGATATCTACCAGTTTTTTTATGTGCTTTATCTAATTGAGTTTTAACATCTTTAATTAATAAATCTTCATTTGGATATGGTGTGACACCAGGTAAGTTTTTTTCGTCTGAATTTAATTGTTTGAACGCCCAATCTAAGACACCGATTGCAGCACCTGCAAAACCTGCGTAATAACCAAAAGCTGCAACTCTTCTACCCTGATCATTTTCTAGAAATTCCAAATCATATAAAGTGCCACCACCGTATGGGAATCTTGAAAGGACATCTTCCCAACCAGCTTGGTTTTTATAACAATGAGCAAATTGAATATGATCGTGAATTAATGGGAATGTTTCCTCTGGTAATTCCTTTAAACCGATAATCATTCTATTTTTTGGAGCAGTTTTCCATGATTCAAATGGGACAATTTTAGCACCTACTTTACGGTATTCTTCGGTTTTGAACGTGGATTGTGGTGCTTCTTCAACATAAATTTCAAAATTACCAGTATCTAATAATTCTTTGATAGATTTTGGAGTAAGAGCAGCTCTTGCTTCTCTAGGTTTAGTTTCTGCTCTTAAGTGAAGAATAATTTTGTTATTAGTCATTTTTGACTGAGTTTAGTTATTGAAAGAATGGAACAAATATGTGGGAAAGGGAGGAGAAAATGAGTAAGTAAGAGTAAAGTGGAAAATGGAGATGTGCAAGCTGTACTGTATCTTTTGTGCGATACCAGTTCGGCAAGAGAAACCCGCCACCGCGAAAATTTGTTAGTGGAGATAGCGAGTGACTCAGCGACCGATTTATTAAAAATTTTGATATTGCAAATTTTAAATTTTACATGACTCCTCACTATGCGACGTTCATTCTGTCGTGACACGACATGAATTGTGTTGCATGCTGTGTCAGCGTCATGAATTCTGCTGTTTACATTTGAGTCTACACTAGGCACCGGTACACGGCAAAGAAGAAAATCAGAGGGGCTTTTTGGCTCCGTCAACATCCATTTACCACCCATCCATAACTTCGATGAGTAAAGATAGTCCGAACAACTCAATACTTACATTTTCTCCTCTTCTGGTGAATAAAAGAGTGAGAGATCACTTCCAAACACCCCCTAATCCTCTCAATCCACAACAGCAAACTCAACTAAAAAATAATGTCGGACTAAATACTAGTTTAAGAAATAACATTCTTCCCCTACCTAATGCATATCTGCATCAATCTTCACCTGATACTACAAGAAATCTAAACTCTCTCTCTGCAGTTGACGGCAATAATGATAGTACGGTGCCCAGCAATAATAGATCAAGTTTTGATGCCGTCAAAGGGACCCCTAAAGATCGTATTTCCTCAAACAGTGCTAATATCAACAACAATTCTACTGACAACGATAATGATAACTCAAATTCAAATAACAATGGAAATTTCCAAAATTTAGAATCGTCAACAATAATAGATGTAAATGCTCCCTTGTCGCAAGCTGATAAATTGAGATTATGGAGACATGATGCTTTATTACAGCACCATTATAAAACCGCGATTTACATTGGAGATAAAGTCTTATCACTAACAAATGATCCAAACGATGCATTTTGGCTAGCACAAGTTCATTATTCTTCAGGAAATTATCAGATTGCTAGACATTTATTATCCGGCCCAAATTTTGAAGCTTCTGTTGGTTGTAGATATTTGGCTGGTTTATCACTAATTAAACTGGATAAATTAGATGAAGCCTTAGATGTTATAGGTGAAGCCAATCCCTTTAGGAAAGATCATTCAATTAGAAATCCAGATGGTGGAATCAAATTGGAAGCTTCAATGTGTTACCTAAGAGGGTTAATTTATGCAAAACAAAATAACTTTGAAAGAGCAAAGGATTGCTATAAAGAAGCGGTATTGGTTGATGTCAAATGTTTTGAAGCCTTTGATGAGTTGGTTTCAAACCATTTATTGACCCCGAATGAAGAATGGGATTTGTTACAATGTTTAAATTTTGATGATGCCGATAATAACAATGAATTGGTTAAGATGTTGTACACTACCCATATCAATAAATATCAAAACTTAAACCTATATCAGGATGCGAAACAGAGATTGATTGATGAATATACTTTAGGAGATAACATAGATATTTTGTTAAGTCAAGCCGAATTATATTTCATTAAATGTAAATATAACAGTTGTCTTGAATTATGTACCAAAATAATTGAGCGTGATGAATTGAATATATCCGCATTATCGAACTATCTCAGTTGTCTCTATGAATTAGGTGGTAAAAATAAATTATTTTTAATGGCTCACAAATTAGCGGAAAATTATCCAAATCACTATATCACTTGGGTTGCGATTGGTATTTATTATTTTGCCACTAAGCAAATTGCCGAAGCCAGAATATTTTTTTCTAAGGCATCAATCTTAAATCCAAATTTTGCATCAGCTTGGATTGGATTTGCACATACATTTGCGGCAGATGGTGAACATGAACAAGCAATCAGTGCCTATGCGACTGCATCAAGGTTGTTTCCAGGGAATCATCTACCAAGTTTATTCCTAGGAATGCAATATCTACAAATGAGCAATTATACGTTAGCTTTGGAATATCTAAATTATTCATTTTCAATATGTCCATCTGATCCACTTTTGCTAAATGAAATAGGAGTATTGAATTATCACAAAAATGAGTTATCAAAAGCCGAAGTTTATCTACGCCGAGCATTGTTTTCTTCGAAATCTTTGGAATACGGATCCAAGGCATGGTGTTCAATCCATTGTAATTTAGCACATGTTTACAGAAGAATGAGTTTATATGAAAAATCAATTGCACATTTCAATGAGGTCTTGAAAATTGCAAAAAATGATGTAAATATATATTCAACTTTAGGATTAATTAATTTAAAATTGGGTAAAATCGGCAATGCAGTTGAATATCTACATACTGCCTTATCCATCCAACCAAATGATTCAATGGCATCTGATTTGTTAGATAAAGCTTTGGATTTAAATATTAAGGTAGCAAATAAAAAATTCTTAAATGATGCATTAAATACTCCGAATATAGTGAAACCCTCTCATGCTGGTAAATTTTCAGATGTTTTGAAATCACTGGGAAATAGTTCAAAAAGACATAATTCGACACTATTGCATAAAGGTAATAGTTATATAGATGAAATCGATGATGATGATGAAATAATGGATATAGAAAGCGAATAATGGTTAATATAAATGTTATATAAAAAGGGGTTTGTAATTTAATAATTTCACTTAATCACTCCCTGTAGACACAATCATTTGGAAAATCGCCTTTCCTGCTCGTTCAGTAAAATCTAAACTTGGACTTGAGGAGGCCATCTTCTTCAAAGCATTATGAAATCCTAGCTTTATTAACAAATGTGATCTATTAGCAACATCAGATAATCCAATCGCCTCATCATCAGAATACCTCATCAGTCTATAATAATTATTTCTATTGGAACCTTCCTTATATGTTAAATTTATTATTATCCACGCAATACAAGTTTTTATTTCCCAGCTAACATCGGATGTCAAATCATCTTTAATTGGATCCAACAAAATTTCCAATAGTTCCTTTAATAATAGCCTGTTTTTAAGAATACCAATTTTATTATTAATATCAGATGCCGCTAGATGAACTAAACAATAACAAATGGATCTAGTTAAGTTATCCGAATGACTTTTGTGCAAATGCAATCTCAAAAATTCAAACAAATCATATTCAGGCATGAAGATATCAAATTCATCGAAGATCATATTACCTTCTCCCATAGAATCCGCCAATAAATTTCTTAAACAATTGAAACTTTGGGTTTGTATTTCCATGTTTTCATTGTTACATAGTTTCAAAATTTCATCCAATCCAATAATTTCTAAAAATTTACTTTTGAATATTTGATCATTACCAAATAGTGCATTTCTGATTATTGATAAAACTGCATTCAAAGTATCTTCATATACCGAATTTTGTAAGTACAATTTCAATAATGATAATACTTTCTCAATATTCATTTGATCTCTGGTCGAGGAAAATTCAATTACCAGATTGGAAATGACTCCCAATATCAATGTTTCTAACGAGAGTTCACGAAGGAAAGCAGTATTTTCCAAATCTAAAGTGGAATTGTTCAAAACCATGATGTCAAACTCCAAAATATATGTTAATAATTCAAGTAGTTTATGAGATCTGAAATATGTTCTTAATAATGAAGCAGATCTAGACAATGAGCGTAATACAAGGCATGAAGCATAAGTTAATCTATTAGATATTCTCAAAACCTTCAAATGTCTTGTAGTGACACTTTCTGCTTTTGGCCAATTGTGGACAATTTTACCATGTAACTCTAAACTTTTACCTATAATGCCATTTGAATCGCCTTTTGATATACTCAGTTTTGCCTTATCTTTAGTTGCACCCAAAAAGCTTAAAATTGTCAAACACATTGAGAATTTGTAGGATTCAACAGTAGTTATATGTTTTTTATTAGGTTTGTAGGATCTTTTCATCAACTCATTTATAGTTTGAATATAATTTAAATCATTAAGTGAATTAGATAGAGATGGTGAAATTTTTAAAAGTTTAACCAACAAAGATAACGGCATTAGGCTGAGAGGGATATTATACTTGGAAACAATATTTTGAAATTTGATTTTACTAATGGCTTCTCTGGAAATTAGATCTAACACAAGGGGATGCACCAGCCGCACAATATCTTTGATCTCCTCCTTTGATAAGTTATACTCGATCAACACACAAGTAGCAGCCCACGAAACTTCATAGTTATATGCTGTTGTTAGTGATAACAGACCCCCTAAAAATTTATTTGGAATAGGGATAATTTTAGTTAAAGCATAATATGTAGTGCCGTGGTATTGTTGATTGGCGTTAGATGATATGATGTGTGTATATAGAAACAGAAATTGCGATAAAGGTTCGGTATAATAATCAACTTTGGAATTAAGAGAAACGGAATGGTATCCATGAAAAGATTTATTTTTGGATAGTGGATTGCTAATGTTAAACGTATTATCATTCAGAATAAGAGTCCATAATCTTGAAAATCTTTTGCAAATAACCTCAACAATATTCAACTGTAAAGTTCTATTGTAAGATAAAGGCTCAATGAATAACATGAATTTACAAATGGAATTTGATAAATGAACGGGTGATGATTTCTTTTTCAATATATTTATCAATTTTTTCAAAAATAATTTCAAATTAGGGTCTTTTCCATAAATTGTTAATTTTAGTAGTTCAACCTTCGTAAAAAAGTTAATGAATTTTTCGCAAAATGATGAAATTGTCAGCTCTGTCATAGTATTCAACACAACCTTAATCAAATTACTCAAATGAAGCCTAATGGCCGAATCGGTTCCTTCCTCTGGTAGTGGATATGTCTTTAATAAATGTATAATGCACGCTTCTCTTAGTTTTACAGTTGATATGGTGTTAAGTGTCTGTAATATTGGATCGATATTACCAGCATTGTTATTTCCATGGTTAACGTTATAGACATTCTGGCAGATCCTGGTAAATTGAGTGAGTTGTAATTCCGAGTTCAAACCCTCCAAATTCATTGTATCAACAGACATTGCTGAACTTATAAACGGTTGATATCTGATCGTACCCGTAGTTCTCTGGTGTCTCCAATGCTTCCCTTTTCAAGCACTACCTTGTCAGAAGCTAGATATCACCTCAAGAGTTGCATTTTGCACTCTGCGATAAGAACCGCATTCTTTACCGACGCGTCGCAAAACAGGAGTGGGTTTTTACCTTCGTTTTTTCTTTTTTGCACTCATTATGAATTTCAAGCTTATTCCAGACAAATCCTAATTTGATAACTCCGGGATCGTTAGAACACTTAGTCTAGAAAAAATAAATATATTCAAATCCAGTAATCAAAGATGCCAAGAGATCCCTTAATCGGTATTGTTGGTAAACCCTCTAGTGGGAAATCTACCACTTTGAATTCGTTGACTGATGCTAATGCTAAAATGGGTTCATTTCCATTCACGACTATTGAACCAAATAGGGCCACTGGTTATTTGAAAATAGACTGTGCATGTGCTAGATTTGGAAAACAGGACTTATGTAAACCAAATTATGGTTGGTGTGAAAATGGAAAAAGACATGTTCCTATTGAATTGTTAGATGTTGCAGGTTTGATTCCTGGAGCATCGCAAGGTCTAGGTTTAGGTAATAAATTTTTGGATGATTTAAGACACGCAGATGCATTAATTCATGTTGTTGATGTGAGCGGTACTACTGATGCTGAAGGTAAGGCAACCAGGGGTTATGATCCATTAAAAGACATTGAGTGGTTACAGGATGAAATTAGATTATGGATTGAAAATAATTTAAATAAAAGATGGGGTTCGATTGTTAGACGACATACATCGACTAAGTCCAGCATTGTCGAAACTTTGAGAGCACAATTTGGTGGATATGGTGCAAATGCAAGTTTGGTTAAAGAAGCCATCGATTCGATTGAAAATCTACCACCACTTGAAAATTGGGATAATGAATGGATTACCACAGTTGTTAAAGCATTCATGAAGTATAAATTTCCAACTGTTTTAGCCTTAAATAAAATTGACCATCCTGATGCTGATAAAAATGTCTCCAAGATTTTATTGAAATATCCCGACACAAGAGCAGTCGTTACAAGTGCAATTACAGAAATCTTCCTCAGAAAATTGAAAAAACAAAATTATATCCAATATGAAGAAGGTACAGAATTTGTAGATACACTTGACGACTTGAGACCGGATTGTGAATTGAAACCGCTAGATGAGAAGCTTGCTGAACGACTCGAAAATATAAGAGATTTGGTTTTATACAGATTTGGATCTACGGGTGTTGTTCAAGTCTTACAAGAGGCAGCCAATGTTTTAGATTTGGTTCCAATTTACACGGTCAGAAATATTAATACATTCACAGGAAATAGTGGGTCTTATGTTTTTAGAGATTGTATGTTATTCAGGAGAGGAACTAAAGTTGGTGCTGTAGCGAGATCCATTATGGGGGAGGTCACCATTGCCGTCATTGAAGGTGTTGGTGGGAGAAGAATCTCACCCGATGATATCATTAACAATGGAAAAAATGATATCCTGTCATTTAAGGTGGCACCGGGTGGTACCGTCGCTTCTGAGAAGAAAGAATAACTCTCGTAGTATATATATATATCATTAATTTGTACATTTTAAAGTAATATTAGACCAATATTTCTTACTTTTAAAAATTCCCTTTTCAATTTTATCTAATACTAAGCCTTGCATATGTTAACAATATTTTTTGCCATAAAATTGGTGTATTTTGAAAATCAGTTCTTGATAGATATGAACAAATAATTAATGGTGGAGCTAAAGAAAATTACAAACAATAAAAAAAGGATAATAAAAAGGGATTTATAATTTATATCTAAAGTTAACATTTTCCTTGTCTGTTAAATCAGCAAATTCAATGTTTTCAATGTGTGGCACTTCTAGTTTACCTTCAGCCAAAAGAGCATCTCTTCTCTTATTTTCAGCCCAGTAATTGTAATACAACCAAGAAATAAGGATAACTGACACAGCATAACAGACAACCATCGAGATTTGACCACCTCTGTATTGTGGAGCTTGACTGGAAATAAAAGTCTGAGGGCCAATCAAGTTACCAACACAATAACCAATTAAGAAAAGTGCATTTACAGTAATCTTCTTAGTGTGACCTGCAACGTTAGAAGTAAAACATGACAAACAACAAATCATACCGATTGGTGAAATGTAGAATAAGTAGTAACCTGCAAGTCTTGCCTTTGGTGATTGGGTTGGGAATGCTAACATACAGACTGCAATTAAAGTAAATACCATTGTGAAAGTTGCAATTGCCATCTTGTGTTTAAAAAATCTTTGGCACCATGCAAATAAGATACATCCGACAAGTTCAACGGCACCACCTGGCATATTCATTAAAACACTATCCGTGGTACTATAGTTAAAGACATCTTTTAAAAGAATGGAACCAAAATTAGTCAATGCACCATTTGGAATATCAACAGCAATCGCAAAGAAAAAGAAAATCCAGGTATTTATATCTAGTAAAGCCTCTTTCAATTGGTGTAACTTGAAATGTTTATTACCAAAACCTTGCTGGTTGGATTTAATTCTAATAACAACTTGTTTTCTTTGCTCTTCATTTAAGAACCAGGCCTTAACAGGTAAATCTGGAATATGGAGGAGAATCATGAATCCAACAGAAATGGTCATACAACCAATAATAATAAATAAAACTTTCCAGGCTTCCATGGAATAAGAGCCATCACGGGTTGCTAAACCATATGCAATACCACTTCCCATTATAGTACCAAGACCATTACACGCAAACCAAATTGCAGTTCTTAAAAATTGTTCATCGGCTTTATACCATTGACCGGTTATAATCATCATTGCAGGTGTAACGGCCGACTCCAAAATTCCCAACAATGTTCTCAAAGCAATAAACCCAGCATAATTACTTGGAGTTGCATGTAAACATAAAATCATTCCCCATAAAACAATGAAAAGGGCAGACATTTTTGCAACAGGAAATCTTTGTAAAGCCATACTAACTGGAAATTCAAAAATCAAATAACCTAAATAAAATGCACTACCACACCAGGAATATTGAGTACCGTGCATTCCGTAGTAAGTACGTAAACCCATAACAGCAGCATAACCTGAAGAAACTTTATCCATAAATTGCATTGCATATAAAATACAAATCAAAGGTAAGAGAAATAAATCAATTCTTCTTAACAAAGATTTTTCTTGTTCTGGTGTTAATGTGACAGTTTCAGCATCCAATACATACTCCATTGCTTCATCGACATCACCAGTGACATCAACAACTCTACCATCAATTGAAATAATTTGATCTAAAACCTCACCAGTTTCAATGTTTTCTTTGGAAAATGTGGTATGTAATCCTACATTTGTGTCAGACTTTTCTTTTTCAATGTCGGACATAATTTATCGTGAACTTAGGGGATGGTTTTATCTATATTTATATAATGTACAATTAAAACAATATTAATAGGTGTATACACATTTGTAAGTAAAAAAGGAAGGGTTAGATTTGAAAAAAATCAGAGAGATGTTGATTCTTAAATAATAAAATGAATGGATTGGTAGTTGGTTCCTGTATTCTAATATCCTAGTTGTATTATTAGGATTCCTTATCGGACAAATTACAGGGATTATTCATGCGGAATGGAAGAAAATGCCGATAGCACAGCCTTTTATTATTTTTTCCCTAGTATATGACCATTTCTTCATAATACAAATCATTAGAGATCCCGTTATTGCAGGATTTATATTGCAATATTATCCTTTCATTGTATAATTTCTATGTGGATTGTTCTTATCATTTCACGTTAAGTTTGATAAGTCCAGTTTTCACCCCCATTTCCCAGTTATTAATTGGGGTGAACAGTACGAAATCGGTTAGCGGTCCATAGCTTACAGCCGAGAGCTTCCCCATTGGTCACTGTGGCTGGTTGTCGGACCTACTTGAATAGGCAGCTGCTCCGCGCTGTAGGTTGCGGATCCAATTTCCATTTCTGTATCTTCACGTCGGAGTGTCCTTTTTGGGCGAATGGGCGTACATTGATTAGAGTTTTATTAAGTAAATGTATAATCTGTCGGTTGGCTGTTAGCTTATCAGTACGCCAAATTTCACAGGACTAATTCATCTACTGTTTTGTGATTAAAATCACAAAAAAAAAATTGGTACAGAAACCACAAACAATACCAAACCTTATATAGATAACTACGATATCATATATATATACAGTGTTCTTAACGAGATTTTATCAGCTAGTAGCTTTTTTTAATGAGCAGTTTCTTCCAAACAGCCGCCAATCGACGCGACTGTATGCTGTTTTGTGCATCGGTGGTTGTTCTAAAGTTACTGACTGGTACAATCAGTTTAATAAGACTATATATACCTACATGCTAGAACTTACAAAATAGATTAAACTTTACTCAAGCCGGTAAAAATACTCATTAAACTTATCTGCATTTCAGAAACAATGGATTATGAGGAAATCATTGTCAATATGAATATTGGGCATCAAGATATAGGAAATCATTTAGTAAGCCATATATTGCAAGAGTCTTTCTACTCCAATTATTTCACCTGGAGGTTGCAGCACGATTCCTGATCCATATAGGCTAAACAAAATGAAGTTCCGAAACATTCAATATCAACAGCATTGCGTAAATCGAAAGGCGTCGTCAGTCCCTTCCGCGAGACTATTGTCCGAAATTGTAGCTCCTCTAAACAGCTTGCTTCTTCTTATTGACGAATTGTTAGTAATGTTAAAACCACAAAAATCGATACTCGATACAATTCATAAAGAAATATTTTAGGGGTCATTGAGTTAATCTTTAAAGGTTTTTTTGCTCAGCAAGTACCAAGCTTTTACCTTTTATCCGCAATTGAATCCCATCCAGAATTCCGTCTGATTTCTAATTTCAGGTAGCATCCGCGTTTTGCAATTTCCAATTTCATGTTTTTCCCTTTTCTCTCTCCTTTCTTTTTTGTACTTCCCGATTGAGATAGACTCACTTTAACACTGCTGATATATAATACTTGCTTCCTTACTTTTAACCCCCACCTATTTGGAACGACGACAAGATGGCACACACCCCAAGATGCATTCTTATCAGACATGGGTATGTTTTTCCATCCATCAGACATTTTATTCAATTTCAAAAAGACTCTCTGTACAAGGGATACTAACAGACACGATCTATTCGATCTTTTTCAAAATTTCGATGCAGCCAAACTGCATGGTCTAAATCGGGGCAATACACCTCAGTGACGGATCTATCTCTCACTCCCTTTGGCGTCAACCAAATGATTAATACTGGGAAGAAGTTGATTGGGACAACCAATGAATTTTTGATCAATCCAGAAAATGTCAAATTAATTGTCACATCACCACGTAAAAGAGCCATTGAAACAAAGGAACTATTATTTGAGAACATTGATAAATTAATCTATGATGCCATTCCTAGTGAAATTGAGGAAGGTGTCAGAGAATGGGAATATGGTGATTATGAAGGATTACTCACTAGTGAAATCAAACAATTGAGAAAAGAGAGAGGGTTAGAGGGTGATAATTGGACAATTTGGGAATATGGTTGTGAAAATGGTGAAGATTATAAACAAGTTACCAAAAGAATTGATCAATTAATTGCCAAAATTCAAAAAATTCACAAACAATATCTGGATGCTGGTGAACAATGTGATATTATGGTCATTGCACATGGTCATATTTTGAGATGTTTTGCAGCTAGATGGATCGGTATGGAGATCAATACAAACCCAAAATTCATGCTGGACGCAGGTGGAGTTTGTGTTTTAAGCTACCAGCATCATAATATTAAAGAACCCGCAATGTTCTTGACTGGTGCGTTCACTGTACCAGTTGAAGAAGAAGGTAAAGATGTCTGAGATATTATCAATTAAATTATCTGTATGCTTTTTTGGAAATTATTTTTCTTAAATACTAGTAATATACAGTTATATAGAAAAAAAAAAGAAAAAATTAATACTTTAAATCTAATAATAAAATGAAAATAAGGCGATTACTTTTTAAGATCGTTGAGCAATTCATTCTGTTCAAAAGATAATATTCTTTTATGATTGACGGAATCTTTTCGGCTTCCAACTCGTATATCTGCCACTGTTGACCGACTTAACTCTCTACTTCTACTTCTTTGGTGATGTGAATGAGGTGAATATGGAGAATGGTGGAAATGATGTGAAGATTCTGAAGTTCTAATTTTTGTAGAATGAGCTCGTGGCAGTATCCTTGAAGGTAATAAAATGTTAGGTTGAGAATCTAAATGATCGTTTGAATTGGTGGATAAGTTGGATATATTGGATAAATTCAATGAAGTGTTGTTTTCATCTCTTGATTCATCAAGTGATGAATCATTTTCAAGTACTGATACATTTTTTTTTGTTTTAGGTGATGGTATACGATCATTTGGTATTTTCGATTCATATTCATTCAATTGATGTTGAATTTCCTCTAATGTATTATTAAAAGAATAATTGAAATTATTGTTAGGGTTATAATCATCATCAAGCAAAGATTTTCTTGAATGATTGCCTTTTTTCTTAATTCTATTAGATTTATCATTATCATGGGCGGCATTACTACCATTCTGAGAATTATCAAAGGATGCAAAATTTTTCAATGATAATGCAATCGATTTGTAAGATGATGGGATTTTAGATAATGTATTCTCTTCATTTACCTCGTTTGTTGATGGCGATTGTGTTGGAATATCGGAAACACTCGCCTGTCTTTTAAGCTTATCAAAAATCGGATTGAAAATATTCAATCCGTGAGAAACTGTATTAGTAGAACTTACGGTGTTATTATTATTATTATTATTATTAGTCGTAGTAATAGTAGTGTTTTTATTATTGTTGTCCTGTAGAAAAGAATCATAATCGCTGAAGTTAGCAGTGATTGTTTTAAATGATGATGATAAAGTTCCAGAGTTACTGACATTACTATTGTTGTTATTATTTGAGGGGTTTGTCATATCTCTTAATGAATCAAATGAAATATATTCATGTATATTGTGATGAGGTGTATTGGTGGAGTTGGAATGTGATGATGTATCAGCCAATCGTCTTGTTAGATTGTTCGAATTCAACAAAGCATCAGAATTTTCACGATTGTGAATATTAATATTATTACTATTAAGAGTTGAATAATTAGATGTATTTTTCAAACTCAAAAATCCACTTACTTTTCTACTTGCATTATTAAGATTTTCCGTTGTTCTTTTAATAAACGGAGCTATAATATCATTGTTAGTATGGATATTATTAGACTGACCAATTGTGCCTAGACTATTACTAATCATACTTGAAATCGAAATTGGAGTTTCAGGAATTGAACCGGGATTAATTTCATCATCATCATCATCATTATTATTATTATTATTATTATTATTATTATTATCATCCATTTCACCTACTACATCATCGTCAAATTCGTCAACATCGTCTCTATATGGAGAATTGATTACCCTTGCACCTATACTATCATAATATTTAGCCTTTGGTTTTAGAATTGGAGAGTAATGTTTAGAAGTTGAGTTTGAGTTTGAATTAGAAAGTAATAATGAATTCGATGAATGAGAGGAGATTGGTGATGCCTGAAATTCATCTGTTGGTGCATTATATTGATATTTTTCATCTATATTTTGTAGGCTTAAAAGGAATACACCAACCATTACTAGTGATGAACCAATTAACAAGAAGAAAAACATATTATAAGTCAACTGACTCCACTGTTTGAAAAATACCAAACTATTTGAAATAGATACTATATTATAAACAAAAAACACAAGTGGATATAATACGGACGTACTTATATTTTTCAAACCTTTATTTAATAGATACAATTGAGAAACACATAAAAGTAAAAACATAATGACAATAAAATAGGCAGTTGAATCATTAAGAGATTTCCAATCCTGATTTATAAATGCGGTTACTAAGATTTCAATACTTGATTTTGCCAACAAAATTGAAAATCCTGATAAAGTACCCGATATCATACCATATAACAACCCCTTTACTTTCCTCAAAGTAAGTGGGTCATGAATAAACAATAAATTCAGAATGTTAAGGTGCGTTTGAAGAACATATTGAGAAATGAGCAATGAAACCTTTTGGAAATATACATTAATTTCATTGACTTCTTGATAGTTATAAGATTCCAATTTATATTGAATATTTGCTAAATTTATATCAACCATATTTAAATGATTTGAAATTGAATTATAATGGATTTGTTTATTTAGGCAAAAAATTAGGATGGAAATGATGAACAAAAGGAACAAATCGATAAGAACTAAGTTGATAAAATTTATATTTTTCAAAAATTCAATAAATTGGGTAAGTGTATATTCAGGTTCAACCAAAGAATTGCCACAATAGGCAGTGAAAAAGGCACCTATACTGATTAGAATTGTACCATATAATGACCAAGTTGTGAATGGTTCATCCAATAAAATTGTGTGGAAAATGGTATTGAATACTAAACCTATTGATTGTAAGGGGCTTAAAACAACCAAAGGTAAAGAAGTAATTTGAATTGAAGAACCAAAGATATTTGCGAAAAGAAATAGAAATAAACCAATATGCCATAATGAACGATTGTAAGTTGGTGGTTTTAAATTATTCGACGTTGAAGATTCAGAAACTATATGAGATTTTCTTTGTAAGATTAGACCAACAGATTGGCAAGCTGAAGAAATAACTGCTGCTGTACAACCCACAATTATCTTTGTGTGACTTGAAATACTAAGGTTTGACAAAGACATATTTTTGTGGCAATTGAAATTTGTATGAAGTAAATTGATAGATATATAATTGTCTTGACTCAAAAGACAGAATTATTGCTTTTATGATAATGGATGGATGAATAACAAATAGATCTATCTATCTATATATATATATCTATATATATATATATATCAATGAAGAATTAAAGTTGGTTTAACAGAATGCGAGACTGCCATACAAGTCTGTATGTAAATATTGTAATTTGCAATTGGCAGGTGGTGTGTTCTGATAAGGGGATTTTTTAATATAGATGTGGAATAAAGTTTGTGTAATATATGTATTGTGGTAGAGTTGATTGATAATAACGTGTGTATATATATATATATATATAGATATATTATGAAAATATGATATAGGTATCTTCTTTTATAAGGTGTGATAGATTTCGAGATTGGAGTATGGGAGGGACCTTCCATGGATAAGGGGGGCAGAATATGGCCAGTCTAGAACGGTGTGACAGAGAGTAAGAGGTAAGAAAGGTATCTGAGAAATGAGAAACTGGTGAATTTGTCAAGGGCTTTTTACTGGGCGCGTTTTTTTTTTGGATATTGTTTGCTCTATTTTTGTACCTCGTTCCTTGGTTTTTGCTATTGTTGCGGAATGTGGCCAAGATATTGCAAGAATAAGGCTTAGGATTGTGGAAAGGAAGAACTTTATATATCTGGTTTCCATAGAATGGATGGAAAGGAATTGAAGAAGAATATAACCCAGAATTTCAGGAAGCTGAATGATTTAGAAATCAAAAACGTTTTTGAAGGAGTGAAAAATTTACACGATTTATTATTAAAGCTTGTTGAAACTGAAAATGCAAGTGGAAATGGAACTGAGGGTAAAAACGAATTTGTTAAAGGATCAATAATGAATAAAAGTGAAGGTATTGTTGATAGTAGTACTGTCAATACTGTGAACAGTGTGATATATGAAAAGAGAGGGGAGAGAATCAAATATGGGGAATTTATAGAATTACAAGATAAAATAGAGTATAATATTACGAATCAGATAATGATATTATTGATACGATTTACGGATTTTGATGTGAATGAGCATGAAGGAATAAAGGAGATGGTTGTATTAATATTAAGGATTTTACAAGGTGTACTGTTAATCCATCCTCAAAGTAGGAAATGTTTTAAGGGTAAATTTAACATCAAATTATTAATGAAAATTTTAAATCCCAAGAGTAAGATGAAACCGACGTTTTTGATGATAATTGAATGTGTGTTAATGTTAGTTTCGTTGTTTATCAGGAATGCCGAGAATTTGAGAAATTTTGAAGAATTGGGAGGAATTGAATTAATATGTCAATTGATCAAAGGAGAAGATTTAAGGGGGGGAGAAGGGGATAAAGAAAGAGGGGATGGATTAACTTGGCAAAATGTTCGAATCAAGAGTCTTGAATTTTTATTTTTCTATTTGATACCTGAATTTGAAGGTAAAGGGAATGGTGATAGTGATGATAGAGAGATTATTGTTGGTGAGGAAGACGGGATTGTACGAAGAAGTATGGAGAGTAAGATCAAAATACTCAAGGAGTACTTGAACGAAGAATTTGTGGATGGGATTGTGACGGAGTTTGTTGGAGACAAGCCCTTTGGGAGCACCGTGACGAGGTGGTAGGTAGTATGTGAGAGATGGACGGTCGGTACGGTCGGTACGGTCGGTACGGTCGGCACGGTCGGTACGGTCGGCACGGTCGGCACGGTCGGCACGGAGTGTAATCCGAGAAAAAAAAAGAGAAGAGAGGAGAGCTCCGAGGACGGAAGAGGGAGGACGGGGAAGCGTCGGGTTTTGCGATTGTTCTGCGAGTTCTGCGAGTTCTGCGAGTCTCGGATACGAGTCGCTTTTCTAGGGCTTAGGGCTATATTCTGAGCTGCCCTCTGTTTGATCGATATCCTACAAGACATGGGATGCATCTTCTAAGTAATAAGCATGGGTAGCATAGGTACAACTATATATATATATATATGTATAAGGTAGACACACGTATTGGAAAAAAGAAAATACGAACATCATATAGATCATATATATCATATAAATCATATAGATCATAGAGATAAATAACCACGGAATAAATGGAATATGAAGGGTGAAAGGGATAATCCCGCCCCGGAGAAAACGCAGTCTGTTGACTATCGTGCTCAGCGCCTTCCCCGGGGTTCTGAAGCCGGGAAAACCCCGGAGTTGGTGTTCTTCGGTCGCCGACGTCGTGGTTGCACTCCTATACCAGGTATACCCGGTATACCCCTATACCCCCTATACCCCCTATGTGCCTGCTATACCTACTAAACCCTTACATGTAACTGCAATCTATTTGTAGAAGATAACACATCACAGTCATATAGACAAACCCCAAACGAGAACAACATCCTCCGCAAATGGAACCCATATAACCCCTACATAACCCCTACATAACCACACACTTGCCGGCCTCGCCACCGACTCGCCACCGACTCGCACAGCTCGCACCACAGCGTTTTACCCAGGCAGCCACCACCCCAGTGTTTTCCCCTACAATTCCCTCTCCCGCACTATCCACTATAATCCACTATAATCCCCTAATCCTTAACACAATGCCCGCTCCTCCCTTATAACAGCACCATTTCCTTTCTTCCTGCCACCTTCCCGGCCTTTTCTCCAAAACACCTCCTCAATTGTGCTGCAACCCTCACCCTCTTGCAATACCTCCTCGTTCTCACTTCCTTTGATCCTTCTCCCCTTGCTTTGTTAATCCTTTCCCCTATCTCCATCCTCCTCTCCCTCTTGTTAGAGTAAATAATAAATAATAAACCTACCCTCACAATGTTTTCTCATTTATACAAAAAATCCTTGATTAACTCATCAATAGCTTTTAGAAATATGGCAACTACTCATTCCCTTCCAAAAAAATATGGTGGTAAATATACCGTTACTTTAATACCAGGTGATGGTATCGGTAAGGAAATTACTGATTCAGTTAAAAAAATCTTTGAATATGAAAATGTCCCAGTCGAATTCGAAACTATCGATATGTCCGGTTTAGAAGGTCATGAATCTAAAATTGAAGAAGCAATCTTATCAATAAAGAGAAATAAGATCGGTCTTAAGGCAGTTACCTATACTCCAACTGATCCTTTCATTAAATCCCTTAATGTTGCATTCAGAAAAGAATTGGATATTTACGCTTCATTGGTCTTTATTAAAAATATTGAAGGTGTCCCATCAAAATTAAATGATGTCGATTTCGTCCTTGTTAGAGAAAATACTGAAGCTGAATATTCAGGTTTAGAACATCAATCCGTCCCAGGTGTCGTTGAATCTCTTAAAATTATTACCAAATACAAGACTGAAAGAGTTGCTAGATTTGCCTTTGATTTCGCAAAGAGACATGATAGAAAATTAGTTACCGCAATTCATAAGGCTAATATTATGAAATTAGGTGATGGTTTATTCAGAAATACCGTTAAAGAAATCGGTCAAACAGAATACCCAGATATCACTGTCAAGGATCTGATTGTCGATAACGCTTCCATGCAAGCCGTTTCAAAACCTCAACAATTTGATGTTATGGTCACTCCAAATATGTATGGTGCAATCTTATCAAACATTGGTGCTGCTTTAATTGGTGGTCCAGGCTTAGTCGCAGGTGCTTCATACGGTAGAGATTATGCCGTTTTTGAACCAGGTTGTAGACACGTTGGTTTAGATATTACCGGTAAAAACGTTGCTAACCCAACTGCAATGATTTTGTCCGCCGTTAAGATGTTAGAACATTTAGGTTTACAGGAAGAAGCTGACAGAATTTCTAATGCAACTAAGGCTGTCTTAGCTGAAGGTAAAACCATTACAAGTGATATCGGTGGTACCGCTTCAACTACTGAATTTACCGATGCTATTTTAGCTAAATTAGCTAATTAAGTAATGAATTTTAATCAAATATATAGTAGTTTTCTATAATTATTTATTTTTTTATTATATTATTATACTTACTTACCATATTTATTTATTCTCTCCCATTATATAAAAAAAAACTTATACAAATACAGCAAATGAAACATTATTATTAAACCATCTATAATATAATTTTTGAAATAATGTATTAATAGCAATGAATAACCACGCAAAATTCATTCGCAAAAACTTAAATCTCAATTTATCTTCTGTTGGAGTTCTACCATTGTAAATTTTAACACTGAACTGTTTACCCAACTTACCCTTTACACGAGTTCCCATGTTTCTTGTTTTTTTCAATTGAGATTCAAGTACAAATGGAAAAACAGTACTTTGAAGCAGTTGCACACTCTATACACAAAAATCTAAATCGCTATCAAATTCGGTGGTTGATTCCTTCAAATTTTTCTTTGTAGAATCGATAATATTCAAATGTCTTTTTTTATTATTGTTTCGGCGGCAACTTTTAATAGAAAAATGGCAAGTGTAACAATACTAAATAGTAACTGTTAAACAGGAAACATTGAAAGGAGGATTAAATGTTCTTTTTAGACATACTAAGAATGGAGTGGGGAGTGGTAACTTTTACACTTGTATTTTTATAGAAAATTTGTAAAGAGAGTAAAATAGATAATGCAACAAAAAGCCCAACCGTTTGTTCAGTTTTAAGTCATCATTATAACTGTTCAAATAGCAAGAGCAACGGCTTACTGAGCTTTGGTACCTCTGGTAATAGCATCTTTTGGTTAAGAATAAACTGTACATTAGTTATTTTGCCTCATAACTCAGTAATATTGGTAGATAAAAAAACTAGCTTGCTATTGAAACCTTTTAATTTTTCATCAATATTATCCAACTTTGTTGATTCGTCGACTTTCAAAGTTTGAATTGACTTGATAGTCTTCTCTGTTTGACCCAACGATTTGCAAAGTGTTGACATGTCAAGGCATTTAAATGTGTTTTAAAATTCTTCCAATGTATTTTAGCCTTTTCTAATTTTGTCCGTTATTTAAATAAAATTCTACTTGAGGTCACTTCCGGAATTGGAATGTTTAACATGTTTTCTATTTTACTAATTTTAATTACAAAAGCATCAAGTTTAGCTTCCGATAATGTATTATCTTCACTATCTTCAGCTTTCAATGTATCGTACTCATCCTTGAACGCATCGCTATCATCGGAGGTACCATGGACATCATGTATTAATTTAAATTCACTCATTGTTGATACAAAATTGCCTTTTGATTTTTCAGTTTTGTGAGATAAAAGAAAAAAAAGGAAAAAGGGTAGGAAAATGAAAATTGATGGCCCGATTCCCCAGTTTTTATACGAAAAGAAGTAACTTTTATGTTCTTTGGATTTCGGTGGCCATAGAATTAATGCTTTTGTTCTCAAAACATATTGGTGTTATCTTTAATCAATATTTTCTGCCAAGCAATAAATTGTACCACTGTTCACTTAATAGACAGTCTGTAATGCAATGTTGAATTTTTTTTGCCTTATAGATTGCAAAAAATCTTAGATTTCTCACAGATCAACGAGATAAGGAAGAACTCCAGACAGCGATGTAAGTGCAGAATCCGGAAAGATTTCGCTTTTCGCACTCTGTTCTGTCCCCCTCCAATTGATAGGCCGATTTTCTATTCTGTCGTTTAAAATAAGGATGATTAGCACGGTATGTTAACCATCTGGATTGAGAAGCGTAAATAAGATTTGTGAAATCACACTTCTTGAAGCATCGACGAATAATTCAATTAACAATGGACATAGTGAAGAGTCCTGATTTCTATATTAATTTCAAAAAATCGCAATTCAAAACCCCAATCGAAGTTTTAAAGAAGAACTTTAAAAATTTACAGAAATTAATAGAGAGAAACAATATATTGGTAAACAAACATTTAATTAAGATCAAAGCATGTACTCAAAAGCATGAGAAAATTAAACTTGTTGATAAGTTAATTGAAAACGAGAAAAATTTCCAAAAAAAGGTGATTAATAGAGTCAAACAACATAATGAATTTGTAAACAGATTAATTTCAAGAATCGAGAGAATTGATCACATTAATAATTTATACAATAAATATTCAGCATTAACTAAAAAGGAAATTAATCAAGGATTACCAAAGGAATTACAGGAATTTTACCAAACTGAAAATAACTTGTTAATAATTGAATATTTATTGAGACAATTCAATCCCGACAACTATTCAAATGATTCTGAAAACCCTGCTGTTTTATTGGCAAAAAAATTAGATTTAACAAAATATATTGATTACGATATAATATTACAAGGTATGAAGATTCGTAATGAAATTGTCCATAAAAAGAATTTGAAATTGTTAAAACAATGGTGCATTGAAAATAAAAAGAATTTACAGATCATCAAACAATCATTCCCAGACTTGGCAGATTCAGATATTGAATTTGAATGTGATTTCCAAGAATTCATGGAGTTGATAAATCAAGGAAACTATTCTGACGCATTACTCTATGCCAGAAAACATTTAACAGACAAAGATTTAATGAATAGATTTGACAAAATCAAATCTGGATCTTCACTTATATGGTCCAAATTTGTTCTTCTTGGGTTCCAACAAGAACCACAAATAAGTATTGATCTAACCGATTCCACTGAAGATGTTTTCCGATATTATTCACCACAACAGATAAGTAAGCCCCCTATGGAATTTTTAAATGTTTACAAAAATATGATATCATCAGAAAGTTGGGAGAATCTAGGAGAATTCTTCTCCCTAAACTTTAGATTATTATATGGAATGAATCAACTTTCACCACTAGAAACAATGTTGAGCATTGGGGGTTCAGTTTTGAAAACTAAATCCTGTATTCGTTTAGAAGGGAATGATGGCGGACAATCCAAATTCAGCCAATTCAAAAACACAACTCTGCATGATGACGACCCAAATAGTTACATCAAACAATATATGGAAAACAATGAATGTCCTGTTTGTTCAATTGAACTAAATGCTATAACTGATCCATTACCATTTTCATTAAGGACAAAGTCTAATATATTTGAGGATCCGGTAATGTTCCCAAATAAACACGTGTATTCATATAGCCAGTTGATGTTTTTTAATAGAGAAAATCTGAATGAAGATAGTGTAGAGAATAAACCAAAAGATTTGATCAATGGAATTGTATCAGTGGATGGATTGCTGGATATCCGGAACTTTTCCAAATCTGGATTAATTTTCCCAGATAGGACTAAATTTCAAAAGAAGATCATGGATCCATTATCTGGGGAAATGTTTACTATTGAATCGTTGGAAAAGGTTTTCCCAACCTAGTTTGAATTTGATGTGGTATATCATCTATAATGCGTATATAGAAATTTTCAACTTTTCGAGTCGCGAGAGACTACGTAATAAATTTTTTAAAGTTTAGATATAATTTTTCTGCATGAAAAATGAAATATGCAATTTTTTTGTGAATTTTTCGTAGATTGTTAAGATCTCTTCAACCAGACCCATTCAAATTGTTTGATCACCAACTAACCAACTATTTGATATTTATATATATATATATTTATATATATTACCAACATGGTAAAGAAAGGAAAAGGAAAAGGTGCCCTTGCAAATGCGTTGGCCAGACAACAAGATGAAGAACGACAACGTAAAATCAAGAAACAAAGACTTGAAAATAAGGAAAAACATTATCCGGAAAAAAGTAAATCGAATAATAAAAATAAACAGAAATCAATTGCTAATATTGATACAATGGGGGATGAGAAACCTATTGATGAGAAGAATGTTTTCATACCATTTAATAAAAAGGATCGAATTTTAATTATTGGAGATGGCGATTTCTCATATACAATAAGTATTGTGAGCAAAGGACTTATAAAGCCAAAAAAAGTTATAGCTACTTCATTTGATACGCTTGAAGAATTGAATAAAAAATATGGAACTAATACGATTGAAGAAAACTTGGATAAATTGAAAAAATTAGGCGTTGAAAAAATTTATTATGGAATTGATGGTACCAAACTTTGTGAAAGTTTTGGAATTAGTAAAAACGGCAAAAAAAGTAAACGAAGTGGCGATGGTAGCGGTAAAAGTATTGAAACTTTTGGGGGATTAATTGTTAACAATATAATATTTAATTTTCCTCATATTGGTAAACGTATTAGTGATGTGGATAGAAATATACTAAAAAATCAAGAAATGATTAATGGTTTCTTCAAAAGTTGTGCCGAATTGTTTGAAGTTTTAAGAAGACAAAGAGAATCACGGGGTGGAGTTTTGGGATACAGAGAGAACGACAAAGATGATTCCGACGACAATAATGAAGATGGTGAAATAAATGAGTATGGATATTTTTCCGAATTGAAGAAAAATGAACGGGAAGTTAGGGATGAGGATTGTATAACAATTGCCTTATTTAATGGAGAGCCGTATAATTCTTGGAAGATCAAAAAATTAGCTAGGGACAGTATTGGATACAGTGTTCAGAGATCTGGTAAATTAGAATGGAAATTTTTAGATGGGTATACACATCGTCGAACTGCTGGTGTCGGCGAAACTAATAAACAATTCAGTTCAAGAGAAGCCAGAATCTACAAATTTGAAAAATTCAAATCATCGTCTAAAGCGGGGAAAAAGCGTAAAAGGGGTACTGATGAAGATAGTGACATTGATGACTAGTTAACGATTTCAAAAAAAAAAAAAAAAATTAAAAAGAAGTTATTCTGTACTGTTCAGCTTTGTCCATATGAAATTTTCCGCAGTCCTAAATGTTAATATCGTATTCTGAAATGCAGGTTGCTCTGCGTAAAAATAGAGTAGTGGCGGCAAAGGTATCAACCATATCATCTATTTTCGGACTTACTCAAATGAGGTGCCATTTTTTGTAATAAAATTTTGGATTTATGCAATAGTCTAAAATTTTTGAAACGAGTGTATAATGCGTAACTGATCAAACTTGTGCCCATAGCCTAATTAAAAATAGATTCAGCGGATCTATGATGTATAGCGTATTATTGTCAATTTAATATACTATAGAATTAAAGTAAATATGAAAATGATAGATGAAAAAAACACATGCGATTTTACCGTTCTCTGATAGTCAAACTATGTTTTGTTGCACTTATATAAGATAAATTAAGAGTAGCTGAAAGAAGTTAAAACTGCATAGAAGATGGGGAAATAGAAAATGACCCAAAATTTAGTGCAGTGACATAAAACGTAAGGTAATAAACCCTTTTAGGATTATTCAAAGATTGATAGATCTCTACTTCTATTTATGGCTGGAAGTTACAACTTAGAGTGAAATCTGTTTACTGTGTAAAATCTGATTTCTCTAGTATTTACTTGCATATTATAAGTTCACCAGTCATAAAGTGCAAAAAGTGTGACTACACACTACACTCTTGGAATTGTTTATATGGATTTTTCGTACAAACTACAAACTAGACCTTTGTGCTCAGTAGTTTGTGTAGTGTAGTGATCTTGGGAATTTGCTGTATTGGGAATTGGGAAAAGCAGGGAGCGGTTGTCTGTAGCACTTGCGGCCTTTTATATACACCTTGCAGAGATCGAGAGATTTGCCCGAGAGATCTGAGATCTGAGATCAAAGATTTGGGGAACCAGGTTTCGCATTAATTTTCTTAGCAGAGGCATTTACGGTGTGCGGTTTTATCTGCTGGCAGTTCCAAAGGAGCTTGTTTAATTATTGATAATGTTAGTTCTTGGGTTTATTAATTATGCACTAACAAGACCGATATTTTTGCATGTTTTCTCTTCCCGAAAGTCGTGTGTACTATAATATCAGCTCCTTTCCACACAACCAGAACATCGATCCTTCGAACTTCTAATTCCTCCCATTCATCGCAAAAGCACCAAAAAAGATCACCTTTTAAATGTTCTTATTCCGTTGACTTAAACATGAGTTTGGAGGTTGGAAGAAACGGAAGATCCCCAACCACTTATTCTCCAATCTATTGCACCTGTGCATGCCGACAATAGCATAATCCAGAAAATACCCCCAAACTCTGCTTCTGTGTCCTCCTGCATGCACTCCGCTGCACATTAACAAGCTAAATTTCCCAAAGCAAATGCCCCGAAGAAGCAAACACTCGTATATTCTCTCTCTTTTTTTAACGTTAACTTCTTCTCCAAGTGTTTACCTCCTGTCATTGCTGGCTTCCACTTCACCCGTTTCTAGAATACCAACTGCTCCAATCGAAAATCCCATGGTTCATACAGTACCATCATGCAGACCAGAATGAACATTACTGAGGCTATACAACCCACTTATTGTAATACCTAATAATATAGATCCAATAACACCTAATAGTATACGCACCCAATAACCACAGCATAAAGCTCCGTATATAAATGTTCTAAGCGGCCAATGTAAGTTATAAAGTTATGCGAATTCCTACGTTTTGTTTTTAACTCTCATGGTTTTTATTCCATATTTTAAATCCCTCTATACAGCAACCTAGAGATTGTTGTCTTTCTGCCTTACTCATTTCTTTGCCCTATTACCTTACTAAATAGTATAACAACGATAGTGTATTTTCATATGTACTTTAAAAAAAATATAGTCATTTTTGTCTATATTATAATTCATTTGTCTTTTTGTCAATTTAATTAATTTTACAATTTTTTCCAACCTCGGTCCTTGGCTACTCACATCTTGTACCAGTATACTCCCTTTTTACCAATCTTTGAGTTGAATTTTATAAATTGATTTTAGTTTAACTTCATCTTAATCTTTGACAATATTGAAAATATAATTCAAAACGATCCATTTTTTTGCTTTGCTTGGGCCATTTTTGTTACATAAACAATCAAACTTTGGTTTTGTTTTTTTTTTGCCAAAATTATCCAATATCCAAATTATTTAAAAAGGGATTTATTTTCCTTTTTTTGTTGTTACTGCTTTTCATAATAATATAATAAAAAAAGTAATACATATTTTTTGTGTTCTTGTTTTTTTACCCTGCTGATGCTGGTATTCCAAGATTCAAAATTTTACAATATCAAATAAATAATGCCATCCAAAAGTCGTAACTGGGAAACATCAACAAATTCACAAACATTTAAAAACAATTTATCTTTTACAGAAGTCGATAGTGTGATAACAGATAATGTGCAGCAACAGTCTGTTATCTCTAACGTCAATTCAAATGTTGATGACAACAAAGCAAAAGTTCGACGGCAACACAAAGACCAGCGGCATGATCTTGGTGGTATAAATATATCAATTATGCATAGTTGCAAAGAATCAATGAACGTAAACTCTAATTGTACATCAACGATAGCAACATCTTTGAAACCGGATACCTCATCAATAGTAACTGAATCTGAGATAATATCCGCATTGGGAAATACAGAAGCCAAAAAGGATCAGCATTTAAGATCCAAAACTGAGAAGGATAAAGAACATCATAAACAAGTAAAACTGACATGTTGTCATAATGAAGATAAAGAAATGACTAGTAAACATAGAGAAGAAAATTCAGATTCAAAGACTGGCGTCTCAAGAAAAGAAAGCTCTGACACTTCTGATGTACTTAAATCAAAGAAGAAAAGGTTCAGAAGATCATATAGTTGTGGACCTTGTAAGACCCACAAAATCAAATGTGATATGCAAACTCCATGTGGAAATTGTATCAAGTATGGCCGAGCGGCTGAGTGTTTAAAACATCCACCTAATCCTCCAACTTATCAACAATATTTGATCAAACAAGAAAGAAAACGTAAATATCTTGAAAAAAGGTACAATATTAAATTAACCAGTCTGCCAACCGATCCAAATCAATTCAAAAAACAAAGTGTTGGTAATACCCTCTTTTTGCCTATGTATACAGGAGCTGTACCAAATATCAGCATAGCATCTCCTCAAGTTGGTAAAATTAAAAGTCGATATGATATGACAAGTACAAGATCGGACAATATTTTGAGACAATCATCTGCTATTATTTCACCACAAACTACAGTTAATAAACCAGATGACATAACATATTTTCAACCATCTCGTGTAAATTCAAATTCACGGTTCAGTATATTACCTCCACCATCGCAAGCACAATCAGCAAATCAATCTAATTTTACAGATTTCTCAACTCGCTATCCAAATTGGGGAAGTATTCAACAACTACAAAACGTGCTGAATTTTGCACAAAGTCAATATGTGCCTATAGCTCCACCTACTCCAATGATTACACGTGTTACCGATGCTCCCAATTTACCACAACAGAGCGATCTTAGAAATTCTTATTTTAATTCACAAAATTTACAGCATCCTTTACAGCAAACAAAGCAAATACAACTTAAGATTTATTCGCCACCATCATTCAATTATGATCCAATAATACAAAATCAGAAAGATTGGCTTATAGATTCACATATTCCACCTCCAAGTATTCCGGCGGCCGGTTCTCCTCCAATTCAAAATATTTTGCAAAATGTAAGGAATGAACATTCAACCAATTTGAATATTAATTGTATTCAAGAATCCAATGTGAATGCAAATTCAAATCCAGTTGTTAACAATTTAAATAATTTTCAACAGCCAATTATTGGCCATCAAACTCAAAAAATTAAGTCGGGATCTTCTACAAATCTTTCATTGTTTTCAATGCCAATGAATCCGTATAGTAGTACTGATAATTCAAATCAATCGGGATATGCGGGTGTTTCTTATCCCATTCATGAGTCGGGTCAATGTGTGGTACCTTCATCGCACTCTTATCAATCACAGCAACAACAAACATCGCCTTATCAAGCACAGCAACAACAAACATCGCCTTATCAAGCACAGCAACAACAAACATCGCCTTATCAAGCACAGCAACAACAAATATCGCCTTATCAAGCACAAATTCAACCGGGATCATATGAATATCAAGCTAATCCTTTGCCGCCGCAACAGTAGTAATCATCTCAATTATTTCCCCTACAACAATGGAATACAAGAAGATTTTTAAATAGCATGTAGTGTTGAGGGATAATAATGAATTCAGGTATAATGAAAATAGGGTTTACCATGAGTTCAACTTTCACATCAAATGTTCTCTTAACTAGAGGAAGTTCAACCAACACAGTAAATAGATATATAACAGGAGGTGTTGTTAATTCAAGTAAATGCATCACACTCTCAATCGCATTTTGTTGCGCCGTTAAGGATGAGTGGCGGGAGTTGCGAACAGAGATCAAATTCTAACTTCAACAGTTTAGATAAAAGGGAAAGACTACCATCAATGCTTTTTGTTTGCTGAGTTGATAGGTTGGGTGAAAACTTAAAGATGCAAAGAAACTGGCAGCTGTCCCAGAGCACAAGTACCTATTGCATAATAACACCACTATACCCGATAGGTGTATTATTATATTTTTTGCTTTTTGTATGCGTCTTGTGCTTTGTGCTACCAGATATTTTTTTATTTTTTTAATTTTCAGAGATTAAAGATTAGAGACTAGGTGGAAGGTGTCTCGCTGAGTTCAAGAGATCAAATTCTAAAACCAAAGCAAGTGTAGATTATTAACGTGAAGCTCAAAATAAATTTCTGTCTCTGCGTTCTTTATTTGCGAAAAAGGATAATACTTGTATAAAATTCTTTTGTTTTCAACAGTGTTTATGTGTAGTTTTAACAAAAAAATTTAAAACCTAGAATTTGGGAAAAAAGGTCCTCCAATAATTTGTCTCTCTTTTACGTTTCACGATAAACTCCAATTGGGCTTACGTAATCCCATGTTTGAGTTTTTGCAATGACTGCCTAATTGGGTAACGAGCGTTTTAGTGTATATGTTTGAAGAACAGAGAACAGGGTACAGGTGAAAGGTATAGAAACGTTATGGTGGTTGATCTTCATTCTCTCACGCCACATAAATTGAAGCACATTTACAAAGACACATGTCTTCATTTCTGAATTCCATTTCGAAAAGAACATCGGATAGGTTCAGTGTTGGTAACTCAGTTACTTCTACGGGTAACCAAAATGAACAGCCTATTACAACGATTAGAATAGACAATTCTGCTTCGACATCGTCAACAAAAGACTCGAATTATGATGAAAATAGAAATATTTTTTCACCCCGTGGTTCTATAGGGGTATTTAAAAATACTTTTTCCGGCGTTGTTAGTAATACTGAAAAACGTATGTCGTCAAGATTTTCCACTCCATCGCAACAACCATCATCAGCTGAAAGTCAAAACCAGGGACATCAACCACGGACACCGTCTCAGCCTCCTTCAAGAGCTTCATCTTCTGCAGGTTCTACAGTTTTGAATACTACGGGGACTACAAGTATATCTAATTTAACTGAACATACAAACATATCCAGTACACCATCACTATCTCAAACACCATTAATTAAGAGATCATCAGTATCTAATGTCAATCTACATATTAACAATTCATTTGCATCACCTCAAAAACCTAAAATTACTGATCCTAATCTTGCAAGAGAAATTGAAAATTTGAGAAGTTCTTATAGACAACAAAATTTTTGGAAGTATCACATTATCAAATTAGCACCTAATGAATTTTATCTAACGACAAACCCTGATAAAAGGCATCGCTTTATCAGAAATGCACCCAGTTATTTCATAAAGCTTGAACTACCAACGGATGAACCACACAAGGAAACTGGGAAGTTATCCAACGCATTCAGAAATCATAGTCAAGTTGATAAAGGATTTAGATTGGTTTTCACGCAACAACAGGTAATTGGGATAAATGGTTATGATGGGTGTTATAAGTCCTTTACAATTGAAAAAGTGCCTAAAAGCATGGGTGGGAATTATAAAATTAGCTGTCAGTATAATGAATTTCAGCAAGATTGGAATATACAGAATAATGTCAATCAGAGTAATATTAACAAAACGAGAAATCTGAATTTCCAATTTATGAATTCAAATTCTAAAGTATCCCAAAGAGATAACAATTTTTATGGGGGTGCTAAGGAAAAGGAGAAAGAAAAGGAGGGGGGAAATAATAAAGAAAAGGAGATGTATGATGCTGTCAATAATTTAATGTTAATTGATGATTACACTATGGGTGATTTTTTACATGTATGTGGTATTAAAGATAAAAAGAAATCTTTGTTTATCAAAAATAAAATTGATGGTATCAAATTGGCAAAGACTAATTCAGTATATTTTCTTGACACTGGATTTTTCAAGAAGAGGAAATGGTTTGATCCTATAATTTCAGTATTTAGGCCATGTAATAGGGATGTGAAGAATAAATTTACCAAATCTGTGTTAATCAATTCCAAATCAAAATTTGGTATGAATAGTGTATCCACCAATTCGAAAAAGTTATTTAGTGCAAATAAACTGAATGTTGATTTTTCGAGTATGAATTTGAAAAATAAAGAAGGTGGTAGTAATCATAATATTAATAACAATGACGATGAAGATGATGATGAATATGATTATGACAACGAAGAAGATCAGGATGATGAAATGTCTGAAAATGTGATCGATTTGGAGAATTTAAATGGTGTCAATTATTCTAAATTTTACAATGCTAAAGATGGATTATTTAACAGGCATCCAAGGGATGATTCTCCAAATGATTATAAACTTGGATGGATTACTATTTATGAAAAGGGTAGATATTTTGAGAAAATACCTAATGGTGGTAATTGGCAAATGGTTTTAGGAATGACATTTGCTGTCGGTTTTGAAAAGCTCGTTGATAAATATTTGAAAGAGGAAGCTGAAGTTGTGTAATTGTGTAGGCGTGTACCTAATATATATACTTAGTAGAAATGATAAAAGAGAACAAAAAGAAAAAAAAATTTGAAGGCAAAAACCTAAAACGTGTAAAATGAACAAATAAACAAATGAGTAATGTATAAAACGGAAATTTTGATAATTCAAAAATTTGAAAATATATAACGCGCTCCGACCTCCGAATGGTGTTTGAGTGAAGCTTAAAGTCTGAAAGGATCAGGACACATGAGCATTATATTGCCCTGTCATATATATATATATATATATTAATAGTTGGAAAACATCTTTAACTAAAGAAAAAAGACAAATTGTGATATCATTTTAACCACCATGTCACGAGTGTTAGTATGTTATTCAACACAGTCAGGTACCTCGGAAAGTTTGGCTGAAAGATTTGTCAATGAATTCAATGAAAAAACACGGATTGAAAATTTATGTATCTGTTCCAATATTAGCAATTTTGATGATGAAATGAGTATTATTGAATTAGAGAAGAAATTTAATATTGTGGTTTTTTTTATCAGTTCATATGGGGAGGGTGAACCATGTGATGATTCGGTGAAATTTTTCCAAACATTGAAGGACAAGAAGACAAAATTGTCAACCTATAGTATTTTCGGATGTGGTAATTCATACTACGATAAATATCAGGAAGCTGCAATTGAACTTAAAAAAATATTAGATGAATGTGGATGTCAACAGATAGGGCAATTTGGACAGAGCAATGAAGCCTATAATAGTGTCCTTGATGATTATGATGCATGGGAATTTGATTATTCTCCAGTTCTCGGTAAGTTTTTGAATGTTGAAATAAAGGAAGTTTCTGAATATATTCCAATGTATCAAATTGTTGAAAATGTAGCTGTAGCTAATGGGAATAATTCTATCGATAGACCTCCATACCAGGAATTGAAACCATTTGTTACTGAGATTGATATGTCTAGTGTTGTTAGATATGGAACCAACTATGTTCATATTAATATCAATTTGCATAAGGAAAGAAGTCGATTAAAATATCAAAGTGGAGATCATGTGGGTATATTTCCTAGAAACAGAGCTGCCGTTGTCGAAAGTATTTTGGAGATTGCAGGTGTAGAAGGTAATGGAAACACATTTAAAGTTTTGCCTGTTAATAGGATGGAATCGAATAGATGGATTGGTAAAGTTTTCAACTCATATAAGGAATTTTTCATCCATTGGGTGGAAATTAACGGAGTTTTATCACGTAAGATGATTAAAGATATTATACGATTCTTTATTTTTGAGAAAAGTTTTGAAGTCAGAGGAAAACTCAATGAACTCATTAAATCCAAAGAAGTTTTTAAGATCTGTGCATTGGATCGAAGAATGACTATTGTTAAATTATTTCAAGAATTGGGTATTAAAAGAGGTATACATTATGAAAAGATCCCAATTTCATTCTTTTTAGAATATTTTGGGCCACTCAAGTCAAGGAAATTTTCAATTTCTAGTAGTGATTTTGCAGAACCTAATCAAGTTGGAGTGATGATGAAGATTGTCAAAGAAGAAGGATCAAATTTTGAAGGTGTATGTTCCAAGACCATTGAGGATATTATTGATGAGAATGAGGATAATACGATTTCCATTTTTATAAGCAAATCTAAATTCAAATTACCTATTAATTTATCCAAACCTATTGTATTTGTCGGTGCGGGTAGTGGCATTGCACCATTTAGGGGGTTTTTACAAGATATCTGTTTGCAAAGTTATAAATTGAACCAGGTGAGTAAAATTGTTCTATACTTTGGACTTCGAACGATGAGTGAAGACCATTATATTTACCAAGAGTCGTTTGCAAAGTTTAAGCGAATTTTAGGGGATAAGTTAGAGATAAGGTTAGCGCTATCTGGTATTGGTGGACCCGAAGGAGGGGGGAAACGGTATGTTCAAGATTTAATCCGAGAAGATGCAGAGTCTATTGTTGAATGGCTCGTTGAGGAGAAGGGACATATTTTCATCTGTGGAGATGCCGGAGGGATGAGTCGAGGGGTGAAGAAAGTTCTCGTGGACGTCATTGGGGAGCATGAGGGGGGGGATGTGAAGAAGGGGGACCAGTATGTGCAGTACATGCAGTCACTGGGGCGGTACCGGGAGGATGTGTGGTGAAGGGGAATATTTGTGTTGAGTTTAGGATAACCCAATAATGGAAGGGTAGCATTTAATAATTACCAAGTAACAATTACCAATTAACAATTACTAAGCTGTGGCGGGTCTCGGATTAATTTGAGATTGAGCATAATATGGTTAATATAGCGAATAATAACTTAGCGAGCGGCAGGTGCGAGAGACGTGGGGGCGGCGGAGAAGGAGGATGAGGATGAGAATGAGGGTTACGGGTTCTGGTTTTGGCAGTTGTGGTGTTTTCTGGTGTTTTCTGATGTTTTGTCAATGGCGTTTTTTGGTCAGGGAGGACCTGGACCGTAGGGAGGTATCGAGGTTAATACATATACAGCAGAGATAACAGAAACAACAGAAGCAACAGAAACAACAGAAACCGAAGATGGATACATGGTCAAACTCATCAATGTCTTCGACGCCCTTAACTAGACAGTCATCGGATTTTTCACTGAGAATCGAGGACGACTCCTCTCCTCTGTTGGATAGCGCCATCAGAAACGTGGATCTAATTTTAAGTAACCAAACAAAGGCATTGTCGTATTTAACAAATCAGTATAGAACATCACAATGGTCAATTGGACAAACGAAGACCTCACTTAGAATACTGAATAATTCCTTAAAATCTGGCGGAAAGATCATCATTTCAGGTATGGGCAAATCGTTCAAGATTGCCAGTAAAACGGTGGCAACGTTGAATTCGTTGAGAATGCACTCTGCATTATTACACCCGAGTGAAGCATTACATGGGGATTTGGGGATGATTAGAGAGGATCATAATGATAGTTTGATCATAATATCTGCAAGTGGTAATTCTCCAGAGCTTTTACAAATGTTAGATCATGTCTCCGGTAGTGTTCCAATAATTTTAATGACATGTAATAAGAATTCTACATTAGCCAAGCATTCTAAAGTTGATTCGTTACTATTGGCTGAATTACCTTCGAATTTATCGGAGACGAACCTTTATGGTTTAAGTGCTCCAACCATTACAACCACCTTATGTTTGACCTTATTAGATGCTACAGCAATTGCATTGAGTGAATTGCACATTAGCGATTATAACATGAGAAAATCAGTATTTAGTATTCATCACCCTGGTGGAGCAATTGGAATCAATCATCAATTGGAAAAACTTCGGGTTGGTAAAGCGGGAGATGGTAGTAGTGTTGGCAGTAGCAATAATAGTGTTAACAGCAGTAGTAATGTTGAAATTAACAAGGAATCCAGTAATGATACTGATATTACATCGAACACTGAGACTAAGGTTATAGAGAAAAACAATAATGACGATGACAATGATGACTGTTTGGATATAGGTGAATTGGTTTTGATTAAAAGGGTTCAAAATTCGAAATACAAGTGTGAGGTGGAGAAGCTTCCAGGAAAGGAGGATGAGTTTCTCCGGTTGATAACTGTGAACGACTTTATCATTCTGAAGGAGAGCAACGAGGTGCTTGACTGCGAAGTTGCCAAGGACATTTATCGGGGGTGCCAGCGGAGGGGGCAGGGATGGCCGGAAACGCTACATCAGCTTAGAACCAGCTTTGTCGAGTACCGGGTATCTGGGGAATAGCCTTGTGTAGATGAGGTGTGTCTATATGTATATCTTTTATTACATATATACATTAATAACGCCTAACGCTCCTTAAAAATTCCATATGTAACAGTTGTCCAGAACGCATTTAGTGTGTTTTAGCGTTTCGCGCACCGTGAGCACACCGTGAGCGCACCGTGAACGCACCGTAGCCCGTGAAGAGCTCGCAGAGTAGGCCCCCCTCTTCCCCAGCTACCAGCCAAGGCTCCACAACAACCATCACAAGACCCAGGACATAAATCACGGGGTACGTGGTACGGGGCTAAAACTACAAACCACAAGACAGAAACTACACGACAAATCATGACATCCATCTTTAAGAAGTCCAAGGACAGGTCCTCCAGGGAGAAAATGAGAACTGCTTCAGGAAACTCCTTTTTCGGTAGTTCTTCAGCACATTCTCATCACAACGGCAACCCTTTGAATCCACTCAATGCTCCAACAGAGGTAGCACAGGCCATCAGTTTCCACACTGCCAGAAACAATAACGAACTCTCTTTCAAAAGGGGAGATTTTTTCCACGTCATCTCTCACAATCCCGCAAATGATGGCACCATTGAAATTTACGATCCGGTTAATGATATCAAAGGGAGAGCTCCTTCAACTTGTTTTAAAATATTCGAAAAAACTCATAGACCAAATGATAATGAAAATAGGGTATCCTCAACTAGTACAGTATCTTCATCGAATCGTTCAATGGGTGATCAAAACGGGAATATAAGGCATGAATCTACAACTTCAACAAATATTTCAAATATTTCAAATATTACCTCAAATTCAATCTCACCACCCCATATTAATAATAATAATAATAATAATAATAATCATGGTATTGGCAATCTATTTGGGGTAGTATTATACGATTTTAATGCTGAAAGATCCGATGAATTATCCGTCAATGCGGGTGATAGTATATTTATTTGTGCACATCATGAATATGAATGGTATATTGCTAAATTCCTCAATAAAGTTGGTGAAGTTGGTTTGGTTCCAGTATCCTATGTTCAATTAATTGATGCAGTAACTAGGGTCCCGTATAAGGATTCTCCTAGATCAATAATTGATCATGAACATTTACCAACTGTTGATGAATGGAAAACTTTGAAAAATAAACATAAGGCAAGTACAAGATCCGTTGGTAATCATCATCAACCCGTTAATAACTTTAATAATAACGCAGATGCTTCCTATATTCCAACAAAGGTACCTTCTATTGTACCAGTCAATACTAATATTGAATCTTTCTCCAGTACAAACAATAAATTTTGGTTCTTAGTTAGAGTTACAATGTCCAATAATTCAATTAGATCTTTATGTAGATATTATGAAGATTTTTTCAATTTTCATCAAAAACTGCTATCTACCTTCCCTCGTGAGGGTGGTAAATTCGATACAAAAGATAAAAAGGAAAGGATATTACCATTCATCCCAGGGCCTGTTATTGATGTCACAGAAAGTCTATGTCATAAAAGATTGATTGATTTAAATGAATATTTGACAAATTTATTACAATTACCTGACTATATCTCAAAATCCTCATTGGTTGTATCATTTTTCGATCTGCTGGATGGTGATGAAGATTCTCAGGATATAACCTCTTTGAGAAATGATTACGTACCAGTTGAACCTCATAGGCCTGCACCAAATCTTAAAATCATCAATTCAGATACTCAACAACAACAACAACAACAACAACAACAACAACAATATCAACAACAGATACCTCCATCCCAATCAAATTTCGATAGGAGGTCCCAATATGAACCAACAAATAGAAATAGTGCATTATCAAATAAATTAGCGGGAGAATTTGCTTCAACAAGGAAAAGTTCGACCACTTCCGTTCATTCAAACACACACTCTCATTCAGTTACTCATTCCCAATCTCATTCTCATTCTGCCTCACCTCCACATAACAACAAATCACAATTAAAACTAAAACTTAAATTCTACTATAAGGATGATATATTTGCCTTAATTGTTCCAAATGATATCAAATTATTGGATTTGAAAACCACAATAGTTCCTAAAATTGATGAATTTGATACCCCAAATATTGAAACTAAGATCCAGATTTATTCCAAAAATACAACAAATATTGATCAATCAACTTATGATGAATCATCTGTTATTAATTCTGACTCTCAGCTTCAAAATGATCCAAATTTTATTGATAAGGGTAAATTCTTAGTTATCGTCTTATAAACTTTTTTTAAAAAAAAAAATCATTACTATTTACAAGATATAAACTATTACTCTCTCTCTCTCTATCTATCTATGTATTTGTATCTATGTACACACATTTTGTAATCTAATCCAACTTATTATTTCCATTATTATTTATACAATTTGCTTACCCTTGTCACCGTTATTATTAGAGTTGAAAAATTCCTTACGTTTCAATGCTTTGGCACTATATGCTCTAGTTATATTTTGTAAGGGAGTTGCATTAATATCCAACTGAACATCGCCATCATCAGTATAAACGTCTACATTACTTTCACTATCAGAATCCCTAAATGATGTAAATGCAATATTTTTGATGAATTTAAGATATAGGTATTTTTTATCACTCAATCTGTTAATTTTATCAATAGAATATTTGACATCCCATGTACTGTTGGAACCTTTATCCAATATTTTGATATCTGGTATAGGATAGCTTTTGTCATTTTTGACACCATCGAAATAATGATTGGCAGTTAATTTATATGCGAAAAAACCTTCGTTATTGACACTATTCTTCAGTATATTTCTATTCAATCTGAAGAATTTATTTCGGAAATCGGTCACATATTTAGAAAAATATTTAATTCGTTCACTTGGTGTCAAACTACCATCGTTATTCTGTGCATTTTTCACCAATTCATTGCCTTGTTCAATCTTTTCATTGGATAACATCTGTAATTCCTTTAGTTCATGCTTCTCGAGTGTATTTACAACAACTACAATACATCCCAAATCATTCTTCTCCTCAGAATTACTATTATTGGATCCATATTCAACTTTTTCCTCAACGGTACCATTGGTAGTAGTGGTGGTAGTATTGATGGAAGGTACCCCTAAATTGGCGCCCTTCATTTTTTTCACAATCATCCTAAATGGTTTACCCTTGGTATCCTCAATAATACTCTCAACCAATTTTTCAAGCAAACTCATTGAAATTTTCAACTCGTAATTTGCAATGAATGTAGAAAGTGCCTCTCTTTTAGTTTGATGATGGTTCCCAAAATCATTTACAATATTTTTCAGTATCAGTTGGTTGGATACAGTGATATCATTATTTTCATCTATAGTGGTATCTATACTCTTGGAATTCTCAGAATTACCTTCTGGATCTAACAAAGTATCAATTTGTTTATCTTCGTCGATATTTACTGGCTTTTTCAATAATTTGCTGCCAAATCTTTTACCATCCAATGAATAATCGCCGAAAAAGATATTATCAATTTCAGTCAATGGCAAATATTGGAATCCTAAAAATTTTTTGATGTTGTGGAAAGCCATGAAGATACCATCCATATTACCCAATCTTGCCTGCAAACTATATTTGAACATGACGATTCGTGCAGCATCGAATAATTCCCTCTCAAAACTTTCAAACAATCCATACGTTCTATTAATTTCATAATTTGTAGGAAAATAGTCAGTATGTGCCAAATCAAACCTAATTGCACAAACCGCTCTGGTTTTAATATCAAAAGTCCCAGTTCCTGGTAATCTTGGATCAATTGCATCCAATTGTGATCTTACCAAAAATTTCCCAATTTTAGCATAATGATATGCAGATTTATCATCCTTTGGTTCCTCTTTTGAATTCTTCAAAAATTTTGAAAATTCTCTAGGTGTTTTCGTCAACATCAATTCTAATGCATTACCCAAAACTGATAATGTTATCTCCGAATCGGTCGATCTATCGGCATCTATTGAATAAATGTTTCGGGATGAATCTTTTGCTGTAACGACTAAGGAGGTAGGGACATCTGATGTTGTTGTGAACTGTGTAGTTTCAGGGTAGAATTTGGTAAAAAGGGTAGTATTTATTGGTCTATTATGACTTAAATATTTGTGAAATTTAATCAGTATACTTGTCATCGATGATGTAGATGAAAAAAATTTAATCGATTGTTCATTGTTATTTTGCTTCTTCGATTGCCTTTTATTAAGTGTATTCGCAATATCAAGCAACTTCGTATCTCTTGAAGATGGTGTGAAATTACTAATTTTATTCATTTTCAAATTATCAATATGAGGAATATTCGCTAAAGATTGATCAAAATTAAAATGATTAGTTCTAGGATCTGATAAATAATGAACACCGGGGGAAAATAATGTTCTTGATAAACTATGAGATAATCTTGGAACAAAATTACAAGGATCATTGAATTGTTTTAATGATTTATATCCTGACATTGTTTTATTTGTCAATGTTCCTTCAAGAATATTAGTGAAAGGTTCAATTTCCTCATTTGCTTCTGATGATTCATCTGAATTCTCTGATATTTCCTTGTTTGATAAATTTAGATTTTTAATGACCTCGACATTTTTATGATATTGAGAATCAGATCCAAAACTTATTTGTTCAGTCTGAGTAGAGGAGTTTGAATATTTTCTTACTGAGGGGAGATGAATAATAGACAAATTTCTTGGTTGAAGTCTGGTAGATAACATTGTTGATATCAAATTAATATTTTGGCCCCCTTTTAATTTGCTTGATATATATATTTTATGCATGAAATGATAAAATTGAAATACCTTTTGATACAAGAAGTAGAAAAAATTTCATATTTGAAGATTAGTAGATTTTAAAATTTTTTGTTTTTCATTGTGCGTGCGCACAGCATGTAGTATTGTAGTATTGTAGTATATGTAGTAAGTACAATATAAATAAATTTAACAAAATTGAAAGTGGGGTTTATATAAATAACCAAAACTTATAAAAAATAAGGATATAGAAAAAAAAAATGCATAAAAAGAGAGTGTATATAGTATATATATCATGTTAATTGTCTAAAAATAGAATATACCAGCTGCAAGGGCAAGTATAGACATAAATGACGAAGACTGAGTCAATCCTGCATTATTTGAAGAGGTACTAGATATGGAAGAAACTGATGCAGATGAAGAGGCGACAGTAGATGTAAATAATGTGGAAGATGCAGCAGAAGATGAAGTTTTAGAAGTTTTAGAGGAAGACAATGAGGAGGATGAGGAGAATGAGGAAGAAGAAGAGTATGAAGAAATATCATCATCTTCGTCATCAGAGCAAGAACTTTGAGTATCAGCTTCAAAACCTAAGTTGTTACCTTGTGGACCATCTTCTAATAAAGTTTCAATACCATCTGGTTGGTCAGGAACAGTTGTAGAGAAATTCAAGCCCGTTGGACATGATGAATAGTTATAAGAGGCAGCACCACCATCACCTGTTGGATCAGAAGTTGAATTCAGCATATCACCTAAATTATAGAAATCTTGTAATGGTTTAACTGCAGTACTGTTGATAATTTCAACCAAACCATAATCATTGGTATAATTGAAATATTCATAAACCAAACCTCCGGAGAAAACAGAAGACATCTTTGTAGAATAGATTGCCTCGACTTCAGTAAATGGTCTAGAAGATACAACTTCATTACAACCATATTCTGATAAGAACAAAGGAATTGAATAACCGGAATATTTTTCAACTTTGGTATTATAACCAGATACTGTAAAGGAAGATTCACCACACCATGAATAATCATTAACACCTAACATATCGATTCTAGTATCATTATCATCACCACAATTTAAATAGTGAGCTAGATCGTATCTAATTTCAGCAACATCGGCAGAGGAATAACCGACAGGGATAGCTCTATAATTTTGAGCTCTCATATATTGTTTCATATCTCTAGTGACTGCCTTGATATAAGGTGAAAATTTGAAATTTTTCTCAGTATTCACCAATTCATTAGCAGCAAAGAAACCTAAAGTATTGTTATACTGTTGAAATTCATCTATTGTTGCAAAAATTTCGGTTAAATAATCCAAGTTGTAAGAACAAGAGGCATCATATCTTGAAATAGAAGTTTCAGGGGTATTGACATCAACGATGACATAAATTCCTGCTTCTTCTAACATGTTCATACAATCACTATGATCGACAGTGTTATCGACAGAGTAAACTCTGATGGTATTTAAACCCAGTTCTGTGAAACGTTTCACATCTCTTGTACAACGGACCGTATCTGACAAAGGATCCGTCAGATTTGATGAACCACCTGGTTGGTAATCTACACCTCTGATGTAAAATCTTTCATCATCGAGATAGAAAGCATTATCTTCGATTGTCACTGGCTCTATTGCCTTGGTTGTTGCAAGTATTAATGAAAAAATGGAAAGAATAGGACTAAATTTCATTTTTTCTATTTGTTTTGGTACTTTTTGGTTGTTTCTAAAATTAAAACGAGAGAAAATGGGAATATCAATAAAAGAAAAGAAAAGAAAGAAACAAGACGGGGGGGAGGAAAATTATTTGATGTTGTGTACTGAATATCAAAACAAAACAAAATAATATTGAACACAAGAGAGAAACGTGTCTTGATTTGTGTCTGGTTGTTCACGATCTGATAACAAGCTGTTAGTAATGTTAAATTTTCTCAAAACCTTAATAATTGATCATTGATCAAATTAATTTGCAATAAATTTGCAACTAATGTAATTTTGCCGATCCAGAGCGTTTCTTTTCTCGGTTAGCGCAGAATGTGCGGACTGTTGACATTGCAAGCGCCAATAAATGGGAGAAGTGCCGAATTTGATTGTTGTATGCGTTGCTGGCTACCGGTGCTGGCCCCTCAATGGAATCGATGGAATCTGCAGGGGCCGCCCACCGTTGCCAATTGCTCTCGTCTTTCCTTTTTTTTTTGCAATGCGCCGACGCGTCGGCGCGTAGCTACTTTAGAGTTTGACGAACTCTGGTTTCTGACATTATTACAAAAGTAGAAAGTATAAATAAATAAATAAATAAATAAATATAAAAAATATAGTATATTATGTTTGTCGAAAATAAGTAGATCCAGTACAATAAGTATATTCAATTCTCGCTTAGATCACCCTCGTTGCTTTCACTCTCAGCCACCGTAGGTGAAAGCTCCCCGCTGGCCGATGATCCTAGTGGACTCAAAATTGAACCATTAGATGATGTTGATTCACTGGCAACTTTTGGTTCTTCTTCTGATAATAAGCTAAATGTAGATTTAGGCATTTCACAGTCCATGTCATCGTCATGGTTTTCATTATTTTCTTTTTTATCTACTGTTTCTTCGACAGTGCCCATAACATCTCCATCGGTAGTGGCTGGTAATGACAGTGGCACTGCATCGGTGATTTTCAATGCTTTCTCATCAATTACATCTTCTTCAGATTTGGTCTCTGATTTCTCAAATTCATTGCCTTCCGATGTTACATCTTGGAAATTATACTCGTCCTTTTTTTCTTCAACTTGCAATTCTATAGCATCATCTTCAATGTTTTTATCATCAACCAAAACTTCTTCGTTAAAATTAAAACTCCATAAATCCTCGACAACAACTGTCAATGCATTTCCCAATGTTTGCTCATTAACCTCAACCGCTTTCTTAACAGAATCAGGTAATTTACGACCTCTTGGACCTCTTGTTCGGCCTCTTCTAACATCCTTAACTTTAGCTTTGTCGCTTTCTTCTGTTACTTCTTTGCTACCGTCTTCATCTTCCTCAGCAGCAGCTTTTGCGGCTTTAATTGCCGCCAGTGGATTCCCACCAAATGTCATACCTGGTAACCCCATTCCTATCATACCATTTAAGTTTTCAGCAAATTTAGAACGTGCACGATCAATTTTTTGAACAGGTGGTCCATCCGTAACTTCAACTTCTTTACCACCACTAACACCCTCAACAGGGACTTCATAATGTTTGACTGGTATCTTAGGTTTGGGTTTACGGGTGTCCAACAGTCCCAGATCTGCCTTTTGTTGTTGTTCAAGCATTTCTTGAAACTGTGCAATTCTTGAAGATTTTTTTGGCACTCTTGGAGGAGCTTTTTTCTCAGAAGCTTCCGCTAATGGCGTTGTTGTTTCAATATTAGTGGAGTTTTCTGAAAATTCTGTTGTTGAATGTTTTGGAGCAACCTTTAAAGCGTGAGGTCTAGTTTTCGGAATTTGTGGTAAGGCCGATGGAGAAGGAATGTCGAATTCAACTGTTTGTTTAATATGATTTTCCAAAATTAAATCTTTTGCGTCGTTTTCGGGTTGCTTTTTGATTTCAGAATCATCAGTGAGTAGGGAAGATATTTCTTTCGATGCTAATTCAATCTCTTGTTCTAATAAATCCAAATCATCTAGTGCTTTTTGTGCACTAGAGTTAGAAAGTTTCCTTTGACCCGATCCTATTGGAATAGCACCAACTTTGAGAGTATCTGTGGATTGTTGGACTGTCTCCTCTTTAGTTTGATCTTCTAACTCCACGTTTAATTTCATTTCTGGCTCATTGTTTGTAACTGAATTTGTGTGTTCCAATCTAGAGTTATTGTTTTCTTCTGTTGCTACTTCATCAGAATTTGTGTTCAGCTCAGCACATTTCATTGGTGCTTCAGAAATCACATCATCATTTTCTGACGCATGAATTGTTCTAATTGTTAAAGGCGCTTCGGTGTTTACCTCACCTCCTACATGGAAATTATCATCATGGGGAATTTCAGATGATATTTCTTCATTAAAAGTAGGTTTAACCTTATCCTCAGATTCCTTACTTGGAGTAACATTCCGCTCTTCGAATACATCAAGGCTTGAATCTTTCTTCGGAGCGAGGTTTCCCACTTCAGTTTTATCTTCTATATCGGCTATTTCCGAAGAAGTAATAAGTTCATATTCTTCCTCTTTTGATTCTTCCACTTTGTTTTCTAATTGAGGTGATGCATTTCTTGGCCTTATGGAAGGGACTTCTGGTGGTTGTAATAGATTTGATCTTCTCGGTCTAGTTAATGGAAGCTTAGGTACATCGGTATCAGATTCAGGTGTCTCGGTTGTGGTTTGATCAACAATAGGCCTTGACGAAGGTACTGCGGGTGGTAATTGTGTCTTACTTTCTGATGTTGATAAAGATGAGGGCGTTGACGTAGAAGTTGAGCTTTCTGTATTTGGCCTAGTTTTAGGAACAGATGAAATAACAGATGTGAGGTCAGTGGTTATCGGTAAATCAGTACTTGAATGAAGTGATGAATCGTCTATATTGTTCCTCTTTGGTCTCGTTATAGGTATTTGAGGTGGTAACGCAGTGGTTGCGGTACCCGATTTAATTGGTCTGTGTGATGGCACCATGGGAGGAGTTGTTGATTCGGATAATGAATTGGATTCTAAAGATTCAGAATTTTCTCTATGGATTTTTGTGGGTCTCTGTAAAATATGATGTTAGTAATATAGCGTGTTAGTAAGGTGTTAGCTAGTTTTAGATAAATATGAATGGGTGGTAAGTTCAGAGAGTGTATAAGGTTAGTCAATCAGAAATGCAACATACCGTCTTCGGAAGTTCAGGAACGTCCATTTTAAATGTATATTCAGTATATCCTGTTATAAACAGTCTGTAAAAAAGGTACAGAAATCAATTGTGAAGCAAAACCAGCAGAACGGCCAACGCCCTATTCTTAACATGAAGCGTAAACAATATTAGGCACCAAGCACCTAGCACCTAACCCAGTACTTTCTGCACCCTTTACCAACTAAACCACGATTCGCTACGCGGAGATCAATCTACAATCCACCCAAGTCAAAGTTTCAAAGTACAAAATACAAAAGTGGTTCGTGTTAAAATAACATCTACTGTTAGTCAACTATTTTTTACATCATGGTTGGCTGTCTTTATTATGATATGAGCAATCCGATTAATTGAACTTATAAAACAAAGAAAATTGAATCTAAAAAATGCATTTATACATTACACAGCATGAATAATTAAGTTACGAGTAGCTGTAACTGAATTTCTATGTAAATTCGACAAATCTAAGCGTAATTCAATCTGAAAATATCGTTCAAAACATAGTATGAACCATTATCAGGGATCAAATGGAAAACTTGAGAATATCTTTGAGGATTTTGTTCTTCATCAATAAGTAATTCACCAGTGACCATAACTAAAACATCACCATTTTCAGAGGCTGGTTGAGCATCTAAAGTTGAAATTCTATGTTGCACCTTTTGGAATGGTAAGGATGTTAGTTTTTCGATGATATTTCTTGCACCTTGCATTTGAGATGATTCAAATGTCAACATTGAGTGATCTCTCTGTTAAAAAAATAAATGGTTTGATAAATAATTAATGTTAGTATTCAATGCATCACCAATTTAATTGAATTGTGTGTTACTTGTAATAAAATTTAATGGCCTTTGCCTCCTTTGATACATACGTAAAGATTACCTAAAGATGATCTATCTTGATCAAATTGCTTGTAGTAAAAATCACAAAATTGTTGAGATAAGGTGTTAAAATCGACGGACATTGAGTTTAGATTTTTGCTTTATATAGCTTTTCTAGATCGTGATTTGTTCAAAGTAGAGACATTTTACTTGTTGAAGACATGATCCCTGTCTCATACTGCCTGTAAAAGGTAAAATATTACAATCATCTGGCTGCGCCTGGAGTCCGGGTAACACTTTTGTCTGTGCACGGGTGTTTAAATTTGATCTTTGCAGCCTTACGGTTTGGGCTGTACGCTGTACTCAATTTATCCATTATCCATAATGAAGTTGGAAAAGTAATGAACAGTATATATCTATTATGCTTTGTAACATAGAAGTTAAAATATTTTACAATTCATTTGCTCTGTAAAATTTTTGAAAGTGTGATTAAAAAAAGAAGGCCTAACGAGATAAAATGGGGTAAAATTGAATAAAAATTGAATGAAACTTAAATAAATATAAACTTAAACATAAACTAAACAGTCTGTAAACTCTTCTTACAAAACCCTTTTTTAAATAGTTTCTATTTTTGCAAGCATTCACTTGCAACCACTTAAAACTTCCTAAAATAGCCAAGATATAAATTTGTTTGATTTACCATTTTCTTCATGTTTGGCATAGAATTGACGCTCGTGTTCATCAATGGCAGCCAACCCGGTGAATAAATCAGCCTCTTCCGGTTTCACAAATTTGGTTCTGAAAACAAGCTTGTAAATGATAAAAATGCCCAGATCAACAAACACCATCAAGTAGTAGTACAAGAATGAGTTCACGTCGAATGATGGAGTGAACGCCTGACAACCCAAAAACATAACAATTACAAATGTCATGAACAACCCAAAGA